>CAAKHF010000009.1:0-68341 GCA_901007745.1 Hippocampus kuda
TCAGTCGGAGTACACTTTGTCATCGCAACCGCCGTGCGTGGATGTAGCGAGGGAGGTCAAGTACCCGCGTTATCCCACGAACGGCGGTTCGTTAACAGGGTCGTGGTGAGGAATTGGGGCTAGTTGTGCTGGTCTTCAGCGTTCCGGGCACGGAGAAGGATAAGGTGCTGACGTACGGTTTCCTGCGCGCATTCTGAATGGAAGCGGTGGTCCCCGGTCTGTTTCGGTGCTCGATCGAGCAGCGAACTCGGAGCCAAGACCAAGGCTGACCGACGTGCAAGACGAGCCAACCAAATACCAGCCAGGGAAGATCATCCAAATCGGTGAGGCGTGTGTACGCGACAACCTCGCGGAGCTCCTGTGCGGATCCGCGGCGGAGACGCTGAACGCTTTACCCGAGGCCAATCCCGATGAGCTGTGCCATGCACGTCGCTACGAGCCGGCAGAGGTCCGAGTGAGGACTCAGCAGGCCACGACACCAGGAAGCTACGTATGGGGGCTGGTGAGGCCCAGGTGAAGATGCCCTGCTTCCCGAGCATGCCCTTCGAAACGGTCACCGTCGAGCGCTACAAGCACCGCGAGTCCTCGGTCGAGGAGGCGCTGATCGAGATGTACCTGGCAGACGTTTCGGTCCGACGCGTGAAAGAGCTCACCAAAGCCCCTTGGGACACACGCCATGACTTCAGCATGAACTAGACCGAGAAGGCCGAGCCCAATCAAGACACAGAGGTCGCGAGCTGAGACCGGGGGGGGACGGCCCCATGGGGCTGCCACTCGGCGCCCTGCGCATCAGCATCACCGCCTAGTCGAGTCCACCATCACCGATCAGCAAGGTGCGCAACGAACTGGACACAGCTCCCGGCGCACAGCGACATCGTCAGTATCGCGCGATCCGCCCCAACACCCTAAAACCACAGAGAAATCACAATGAGAAAAGCCGTGACGATCATCCTATCAGGCGTCTTCACCTGCCTAGCCCAGGTAGGTGTCTTTGCTCAAGACACTCAGAATCTCGAAGGGAAAGGCGGCGACGTAAGTCAATATGGCCTGATCGACAACCTCACCGTTTTGTTCCATGAAGACAAGACGAGTGTCTTCGCTGAATACATCTACAAAGTCATCCTCACAGACAAGCGCTTTGTCCTTAAATACCATGATACGGCAGGCGAGCACGAGCTAACCAACGTAGTGCATCCCGCCGGCTCGGAAGGGACCAACGAAGGCGAGGGGGACACGGCAAGCACCGTAGTTGGAGCCGAACTGGACATCGAAGGATCGAAGGACCTCCTGGATATCCCCGGTGGTCAAATCGAGTTCGAGGGGGGTATACACGATGCATTGATTTTCGGTGAAGAACTGTGGCTGCGCACCTACTTCTATACGGGACATGAAAGTCTAGATACCTCAGACAGAGTACTGGTAGTCTATCTAAAATTTGCCCATGACGGAACTTGGTTCGAGGTTACGAGACATTCGCAACAGCTCGAGGAGCCCGCAGCATACTACTTTGAACGTGAAGTGCTCTGGGCAGCGACTTTTGTGCAAGAGGATCTTCTGGGAAGGAAGTGGATCGATTACAAGATCGAATCTTTGACTGGGCATATCGATGAAGACGGAAACTACATCCAAGACGCGCCTGTAACCTACAAAGAAGGACGCGTATGGTGGGGCCTGTTCGGTTTCTAGCCCTCGCCTCTACGCCTGAGCAGCAGGCAGCCGGGTTAGTTCGTACCGGCTCGGCTGCCTGTGCACGGCGTTGTCGCGCAATCCGCAATGAACCGCCTGCCCCCCCTCACCCCACCCACTCATCGCGGTATCGCCACTGACACTGACCTGATGCCCGTAGGGAGGCTCGTTTAGGACATCAGGTCAAGGGTAACCAGAATCCAAGGAGCACCTGGATCGGCTCCGGGGGCTGTCTCATTCGAAGGAAGGTCAGTTCTTGGGATGTTGACCGGTCACTGCCCGTCCCAAAACTGTGATGCGGCAATCCTCCGTTCCTCTCTCAGCCGAGCAACCTCTTCAAGAATGTCGTCGATTGCTGGTTCAGACCTCAGGTCGATCGCGAGAAAGTAAGTGTAGTCCCCCGCATCGACCATCCCGCTGATGTCCCAGGCATGCCGACTAGCACGGCGCTTGTGGCGACTGTCAAGTGGAAGTTGCACTGCCCGACCCTCCACGAATTCTGCGTGGACTGCGGCAAAGACCAGCTCCTCGAGTGGTTGCTTGTAGGCCAAGATCTCCTCGCTGAAGCGTTGATTCAATTCTCGAAGCTCATCCAGCTTGGTCGGCGTCAGGCCTCCGAATCCAGCTGGATCCAACTCCTCTACAGGGATCCGGGAAGACGAAGTTCCATCCATTGTGCTCCTCCAATCAGTCAACCGCTTTTCCAGCGCCCGGCCTAGGAACGGGGCAGCAAAGTGAAGAGCTAACTCGCGCTCGGCCTCATCCCGAGAATCTCCCCAGAATCCGAAGGGGCCAAAGGCCGGTATCAAATCAGATGGTGTAGCGTCCGGCCCCCCTCCAAGTCCCTCAGTGGACTCTCCCTCAGCTTCGGCGCGCTCTCCGCGCCCCGTAAGGGGGTGCCCTTCCTCAGAGCCCATGGCTTCTGACCCACCCGGGGAGGGCAGCACTGGCTCATTTGTCAGCTCACCCTCTCTCCAGGGCCCAAAGTAGACGATCCCCGCAATCCCCAGGAGCAGGATCGCTAGCGAGAAGGCGCTCTTCTGAGCCATGTGCATACGGAGGTTAGGGGCCGGCGTCAGAGGATCAACCCGGGCAGCCTGAGTTGCCTATTGACTACATTCATCACAAAGCAGGTCGACGGACATGAGAGTGTCCTGTGTGCGAACCCTCACGGTGGCGGGATCGAGAGAAGTGATGTTCACCAATACGCGCAGGCACTCCTTTGAGCCCCCGCACTCTGGATCCAACTCAACCCCGTCCGGGTTATTGGAATTGTTGGGCTGAGGGACCCAATACCAATCGCTGTCGAGCCCATCGCCATCGCAATCCTCATTGTCGATCTCGCCGTCACCATCCGTGTCCTGGCCGCACGATGGATCGTCGATCCACTCTCCGGCACTTCCCTGGCCCACACCAAGATCAAAGTAAGTGCCGCTCGTAGTAGTCGC
This sequence comes from Hippocampus kuda, assembly GCA_901007745.1. Taxonomy (NCBI): domain Eukaryota; kingdom Metazoa; phylum Chordata; class Actinopteri; order Syngnathiformes; family Syngnathidae; genus Hippocampus; species Hippocampus kuda. The sequence goes on from CAAKHF010000009.1 coordinate 3,135, forward strand.
GGCGCAGTCGTTTGAGTACTTGATAGTGAACATGACATCATGCGCTGAGCTCGGGCTAGAAGCCGTTGCAGCAGAAACGTAGCGTGCCCGCACCGCATACTTCTTCTTGCATTTCGCCTGCCCACAATTCGAGGCCAGCTGAAGTTCACACGCCAGGTTGTTCGGGGTCGGAATCTCCACAAGCTCAACCGCTCCCAGCCCTTGCTCTGCCCACAATTGGTCGCTCTTCTTGTCCACGCGAAAAGTAATCGAAAGATCATCCTCATTCTCCTGCACTTCGCATCCGGAGCAGGCCCCCTGGGGCTCGGGAGAGAGTGAGCAGAGCAGAATTGTCAAAATCGTGGATCCAATCATGAGGAGAACTAGAGAGCAATTACTGACCGAAAGATGAGGCTCCAGCCCCACCAAGATGGGGATCGAACCGTCAAGCGGTAGATTCCTTGGCCCAAGTGTATGCGCCCTAGTCCCCGCACAGGTCCATGCGAGACCTGAGGATGGAGCACCGCGCCGAAAGAGCCCTGGATTCGCCGACACATGACGGTCTCTACGGTGCCATTCTCCTTACGAACACTACAGACCCAATTCCTGGCCGTCGTCTCATCGCACCAGGGATTCCGTTTCCTCATGTCCCTCATTTTCTGCCCCGCACCAGCCATTGTCCGCGAATGCCCTTCCACGCTCCACGCTGTCCCTCTATTGCCTTCCCCCGCCCATCAGCTTCCTAAGCTGATTGTCGAGCGCTTGATTCTCATCAACCACCCCACGTTAACCACTGCGGAGTAGACATTTAGGGCGCCGGAATCATTTGGGCGTTCCTGCATCGTCAAATCCTGTGCCTCTTTGGTACCACTTCTCTACGGCGGTGGCGCGGCGTTGGTGCCCAATCCAGAACAAACAGGCCTGGCCCCTACGCAGCTCCCCTATCGCAGAATCGCCACCGACCGTGGTCGGCCGATCTTCAACAGCTGACTCAGGATCTTGCATCCGATCGCGGCCTTCGTCGCGTGACCGCCGCGTTCCGTGAGGGCGGAACGACGACCCTTGCGCCTCTATCCTCCGCCGCTGGGGAGATCGCCTTGGTGCCGTGGGCAGGATCGCCAGCAAAGCTGCCAAGCTTGCCGGGAACGGAGCTGGTCAGAACGACACCCGTCGCCGCATCGTCACCAATGCTCTCGCTCGGAGCGTGAGCAAGGATGTTCCCAGAGCGGTCTAAGCCAATGTGCAGCTTGCGCCATCCACGCCTTTCCCGCTCACCGTGCCTTGCTGTCGCCCATTCGCCCTCTCCGGCTATCGAGAGTCCCGTGCTGTCCACGATCATATGGACAGCTCCCTTGCGGCAACTGCGCTCGAGGTCGTTCGCGAGTCCCTGCGCTCGCCAGGAGCGCGTCGTGTGGTCGGGTGCTTCCAGACCAAGAGACACGAGAGTGAGAAGGGACCGGAGGAATCCCTCGGCTTGCCGCAGGGTCAAATGGAAGAGCAGGCGCAGGGTCAGCGCAGTCTCAATCGCGAGGATCGAGCAGCACTTTGGCCCTCCATGCCACCCGAACTTTCCAAGCGCCCAAGAATCGCTAGCATTCGGAGACATCTACAGTGCAACGTCGCCTCTCATCAGCAGAGATTTCTCGTACTCGGCCCAGTTCGTGACGCAGAACCTAGCCTTGTACTTCGTATGGGCTCGGGATCTCTTGGATCCATGCTCGACGACACCGAGCTGTGACCGGAAGCGATTGGCCGAATCGGTCGCCTGGAACCCACGAATAGTGTACCAACGCCGCAGAATAGGTCTCCACCGAACGGCGTGTTCGGAGCGGTGAGGCAAATGGCACTTCGCCTTACTTTGCCTAAGCGCCTGGGGTTCGGATCACTGGACGAGGCGTAGATCGACGGCATTGCTGAACGAGATGCTCAGTGGCGCAAAGTCCACCGAGGTGGCTTGTGCGCACACGACGACGTCGACAAGGGTGAGGTCATCGGGAATGTCGATGCAGTGGATTCCAAAGGACGGCTGGATAGCTAACAACGTCAGATCGCAGAGCAGGCCGCCGCTGGTGGCGCCGCCCAGGGGCGTGCAGGCGATCGGCGTCGCTGAAACGAAGAGGTAGCTCGCCGGATCCCCAGGCAGTCGACCGACCGTGCTGGTCCAACGCTCGCCGATGGCCGCTCCGCTTGGATTGTGGTCTGCAAAGCAGTCTCCCGATGCATCGGACCCGATGTGCGTCAGGCGAACTTCGTTCGGAGGGCTGCACGTGTCCCTCACGAATCCAGAGGGGAACACGAGCGCCGTGAGGTTTCCGATTCCCGCACTGTTGTTCGGAACAAAATCTCCCATGCAGTCTCCGGTCAAGCCATCGTATTCGATGACTGCGTTCAGGTTGCCGATCACATATAGCCTGGCGGTGGGGCCGAAGGCGAGATCGACGATGTTCCCAACGCCACAACTGTTGTTAGGAGCGAAGACAGCTCCCGTCTGGCCGGGAGCCGGCAAAGGGGCTCCTGTGGTTCCATCGAATCGCCAGACGCCATTCAGGCCTCCACCGACGAGGTACAGATGATCGTCCGGGCCGAACGTCAGCGCCGTGAGGTTCGAGATCCCATTGCTGTTGTTGGGGACGAATTCGCCGACGCAATCGCCGGTCGTTCCGTCGTACTCGATGACCGCGTTCAGGTTTCCGATCACGAACAGGTTGCCGCTCGGGCCAAAGGCCAGGTCATTGATGTTGCCGACCCCACAGCTGTTGTTCTCGGCAAAGACTGCGCCGGACCGTCCCGGCGCTGGATACGGCGCCCCCGTCGCTCCGTCAAAGCGCCATACGCCGTTGATTCCGCCGCCAACAATGTACAAGTGACCGTCGGGGCCAAAAATGAAGGCCGTCAGATTGGAAATCCCCGCGCTATTGTTGGGCACGAACTCACCAAGACAGTCACCAGTCATTCCGTCGAACTCGACGACCGCATTCAGGTTACCGATCACGAACACGTTGCCATTCGGCCCGAAGGCCAAATCGACCAGATTCCCAATGCCGCAGGTGTTGTTTCCAATGAACTCCGCGCCAGATAGCCCCGGGGACGGATAAGGGCTTCCGTTTACTCCGTCGAAGCGCCATACGCCGTTGTTGGCTACACCGACGACGTAGAGACTGCCTTCCTGGCCGTGGAAAGTGCTGGCCAGCATGCATCCGAAAGTCATGGCGGCCACGCAGGACAAAATTCTGCAGATGAACATAGATCGTCTCGTGTGTTGGTGCCTCGAGTGACATCGAGCCATCGAGCAACTATTTGCTCTTGATTCCTGCATGTTGCGCCAACTCACGGATTGACTCCACCGTCGTCCGTCATTTGGTACGAAGCCGTAAACGGCTGAAGCCGAGCCTGCCCTATCCAGGAACTCGATCAGCTGCGACCCGGAGCCAAGCACGGCGTAATCGCTGGTCTAGGCGATGCACTCGACCTCCTCGTCCTGATCGCGATCCTCCACCATGGCGAACGTCCGAACATCAACCCAGCCACGAAACACCTCGAGGCTGCGCTTTGCGGGTCATAGGGTATCGTCCATCCTCAACCCACTGAGAATGTGCCTCGATCACAGGTTAGGGTTCGAGGCGCTCGAAGGAATCCCTCGACAGGGTCGGCCAGGTTCCCGACGACTAGGGCCACAAACTCTCGGTTCCGGTTCTCGGTGATGTCAGTAGGGCGCATTTTCCTTGGCCATCCGGACGATCAGCGCAGCGATTCCCATCATGAGACCAGGCCGTCCGAAACGGCTCGCCGTGTACGTCCACTTGAGCGCGACCAGTCGGCGATGCCAGCGCAAGAGGGTGTCGGGCGTAATGATCGTTGCGACCCGATCCAGGGTTCTCCGGCCGAGAATCACCGCCTTCGCGGCATGCCGCCGACGCTGACCGTTGCTCAGCCGCGGCCTCCTCCCCTTCAGCTGCTCCCTGAGGACCCGGTTCCCTCCACCAGGCATGCAATCACCTCCGCCTGGTGCCGGCTCACCCAGCCTGGAACAGAAAGGAGCAACGTCCGGAGGGAATAGGTGGCGACGCTCACGGTGTAGTCTAGGCGAGACACAAGCTGTCGCTCGGAGTGGAGTAACGCCACCATCCTATTCGTGGACCGAACGGACAGTACGAGCTCAGGCGGGCCTGCAAGCGCCCGATGAGTATGCAGACCGACTGATACACCACCATCCAACGACTTGCCCCTCGTATCCTGCAAAGACGTCGAGGCCTCCTGAGCGAACGGAAAGTGCAATTTCGTACGGAGGGGGGAGGCATTAGCAGCCGGAAATTGTTACCCGGAGAGGCGATATAGGAATTACCGCATTGCAGACACTGATTTAGGTTCCCGTTCGTCCCATGATAATGGGGGGTATGTTCCGTCGTATATCGCGCCCGCAGGCATCGCCTTTTAGAGAACACCAGCCGAGGAAAAGGTGCAATGGCAAAGGAATCCTCAACTCTCGTTTCGGGTTCAGGAGGAGGTGGATCAAGAGAATCTGTGTTTCCCGAGGCCAGGCTGGCCGCTCGCGGCCAAGAGGCGGGGGATCCGATCAGCTGCAACAGGCTGTTGCCCGCGCCTTCGGAGGCTGTTTGGAAGGCTATCGCTCAACCGGGTGGTTTGGCGATCTACCATCCGTACTGCATGCGCAATGAAGTGTACTCCTGGCCTGGTGTGGGTGCGCGAGATGGGCTTACTTACTACAGCGCCCTCTACTTTGAGCGCGATTTCATAAGCTGGTTCGAGGGGAGGGGCTACGATCTTGAAATCGGACCTCCTCCGAACAAGACGGCGGGGATCTCATGGCGAATTGCTTCTGAGCCCCAGCGGAATTGCCGCTTGTCCATCGCAGTAACCCCCTTCTTGAATTCGCGTTGGTCCGCTTCCCACAAGCTGAAGTACCAAGAAAATGTCTTTGGGGCGATCATCGAGACTTACCTGGACAGTCTGTTGCGAGGTGTTGAGTACTATGTAGTGAATGACCGGCCTGTGACGAAAAACCAGTTCGGTTCAAGCTCCGTCTATTCCCCGGAGTAGAGTCAGGATACGGTCGTCCTACGAGTGAACCTCTCGCTGAGGCTGTATTAGGAGATTCAGGTATGGCGGAGCAGCGTAACCCATGGACGACGGCGGCCTACGCCAGCACCTTTAACGAGGGCGTGGTTGCTCCTCTGGCCGTACCGGAGTGGGACACGCATGTCTTGATACCCGACATTACCTCTGAGAAGTCAATGGTCGTTGGGCTGTACCCTTTTTGCTCTCTGGGACCAGATTGTGACCTACAGGCCGGGTTCGCGCACTTGCGCGCCAAGGGCTTTCAGACCTTGACGCTCTTGACGGATACTCTGCTGAGTCCGAGCCTCGACTCCTTACGCGGTGCATTCACGCGGTGCCAGCCTCTGAAGCGCGCGTATGTCATCGATCGTGAGGAAGGGCCCGTTCGGTTTCGAAAGAGGCATCGTAATCGAATAAACAACGCCTACAGGCGATGCCAGGTAGAGGCACTTGACCTCACCAATGCAGTCCACTTTGAGCGGTTCCTTGAAATGTACGAGGAATTCAAGCTTCGCAAGGGAATTGCCGCTGCTCAGTCTTTCTCGCCCACCTACTTCAGGCGCTTGGCCAGCGTGCCGGGTTTCTACGCCATCGCGGCCTCGACTGAGGGACAAATCGTCTCGATTACGACTTGGATGCACTGCACAGATGCCGCTTATGCATACTTCGCCTTCTCCTCGAAGCGTGGCTATGAGCTATCGGTATCCTATGCGCTTTGGGACAGCGCAATTCGCCACTTTGCAGATTGCCGGCTGATCTCGCTCGGATCGGGGGCCGGCATGGTCGACGCCCCGAACGATGGACTTGTGGAGTTCAAGCGGGGGTTTGCGAACACGTCCCGCACCCACTACGTCTGCACGGCCAACCTGGGGTAGAGGCGGACAGCACGCGAATCCCCTCAGGCCTTCACGAAGGGAACTCCGCGGGTGCTCTCAGTCCGGAGGTGGTTGTGCTCATAGGTGTTCTCTCCACAGACCAAGACGGCGCCATAGCGGTCGAGAGGTAAAGAGGCTCCATACTCCTCGAGGCGAGAGGTATCAGGATAGATCTCTACTGAGGTAGGCACGTATCTGGACGCGAAACCGAGCCGCATCTCGCTCTTTGCACCGGTATGTGGCAGGGAGGAATGCAAGAGCGTCGACCAAAAGATGATGTACTGTCCGGCCTGCATCTCGATTGAAACGGCTGCGGACTCGTCTGCCTGCCACTCAGGGTCAACTTGAAGATCTCGGTAGTCGTACCCAAAGAACCCTCTCTTGATGGAGTTCTTTTCAACCTTGTTTATCCGTTCAGGGTCATAGGACATGCCAATCGCTTCATCGAAGAACCTGTGTCGGTGAGTGCCGGGTACAAAGCGTAGGCAACCGGTTCGTTCGGTGGAATCCGTGATCGCCGTCCAGACGGTGATCGTTCCACAGAAATCGGCCCCAGGCCAGACGATCTGCGGCCTTCCCGATGCCATCGCGAACGTATCGCCTTGGTGCCAGTCGGTCCCTTCGTCGCCACCGTACTTCGGGAAAAACTCCGTCCGCCAGCACAGAACGTCTGGGCCGAGGGCATCTCGTACTTTGTGCACGATCTCGGGCCTGCACACGTGCTTCCCGAAGAATGGGATATCCAGATGGCGGTCGTAGTTCGCGATGTTGTTGTAGGGAGCAGTGGCTTCTTCGAGTTGATAGACGGCGTGGCTGCGGTCGTAGACCTGACGACGAACGTCATCCCAAACGAGACGCATCTCCTCTGGTTGGAACAACGTGAACGGGCCGACAAAGCCATTGAGCTCGAAAGACTCCAACTCGCCTGCGGTCAAGCCATGGGGATTCGCATTCTGTTCATGCATCGGAGCACCTGCTCATCGTGAAGTGGGGTCGTCCTCGCGCGATTCAAAGGAAGTGTGAAGTGGCTACACGGGCTAAGTAGCGATCGGGCCAGCCGGCGCATGGCAGGCAGGAGCCAGTCATGAGCCTGCGATTCGACTTTCCACTTCCTGAGCCAGGGTTGCCGCGGTGGTCTTGCTCCCGGAAAACGCGGTCAAGTCCAGGTGGAGGCCCAGTGATTCGTGAATCCTCAGGAGGACATCCGCCGCTAGGATGGAGTGCCCCCCCAGTGAGAAGAAATCCTCATCAACACCGACCGAATCAACGCCCAGTACTTCAGCGAAGAAGCCGGAGATTGCGGTCTCGACAGCCGAGAGCTCCCTGTCAGGCTTTGTCGAATGCGCGCCGGCATCGACCTTGCGCAGTGCCTCACGATCGACCTTGCCGTTAGGACTGAGCGGCATCTCGTCAAGAATGCGGATGGCATTGGGAATCATGTAGTGCGGCGTGCGGTCTCGAAGCTCTTCACGTATTTGAAAAGTCATGACCTCCGCCGAATCAGAGCCTCCCCCTTCCGCATTCTCAGGGACGATGTAAGCGACCAGTCGCTGGTCTCCTACTTTGGGTTCCTCGACGAGGACGACCGCCTCCCTGACTTGGGCCGACATACGCAGAGCTGATTCGATGTCGCCAAGCTCGATACGCATGCCGCGGACCTTGACTTGATGGTCAACTCGCCCGGCGAACTCGAGGTCTCCGCTTGGAAGGTAGCGCCCCAGGTCGCCCGTTCGGTATGCGCGTTCAATGCCGTTCTTCTCCGAGCCGACGCGAATGAACTTCTCCTGGGTGAGCGAACTGTCGTTGAGGTACCCAGGACCTACGCCGTCTCCCGAGATACAGATCTCTCCAAGATCGCCTTCTGCCAAGGGCTGGAGCGCGTCGTCCAGGATCTGGATAGACGTGTTCGATATAGGCCGGCCGATGGGCACCGACGAGGCCGCGTAGCTCTGAAAGTCCCGCAGGCGGTAGAAGGTCGAGACATCTGAACATTCCGCAGCGCCGTAGACGTTGACGAGCTCCGTCTTGCATTGCGGAGAAGAAGCCCAGGCGGAGAGCCTGGACGCAGAGATCGCTTCGCCCCCCAAGAAGACAACCCTGAGGGACTGCAAGTCCTGATTGCTCCTGGCATCGCACCCCTCAACGAGCGGATAGAATGCGCTTGGGGCGCAGCTGGTAACCGTAATCTGCTCTTTGTGGATTGCGCTTCGCGCTAGATCCAGTGCATGGCCATCCGCTGCCAACAGGTGAAGCTCACCCCCTGCAACAAGCGGCATGGCAAGGCTTCGTTGAGTGATATCGAAGCCGAACGGGCTCATGACAAGCCCCCTGTCCTTGGCTGATATCCCAAACTCTTCCACGAACCAGTTCAGAAGGTTCATCCACCCGAGGTGGTGTACGGCAGCTGCCTTGGGCGTCCCAGTCGAACCGGACGTGAAGATCACATAGGCGAGATCCTCAGGGCGAGTCGTTTCGCTTGGCGCATCAGGGCGCTCGTTCGCTACCTGCTCCCAGTGCGTATCGAGCAGCACATGTTGGGGCGATTCCGGAGGTAAGCGATCCAGGAGTCTCTCTTCGGTGAGGATGAGCTGTGGCTTCACCTGATCGAGCATCCCGGCTAACCGGGCGCTCGGATAAGACGGGTCGTAGGGTACGTAGGCTGCACCGGCTTTCAGCACCCCGAGGATACTCACAACCATCTTCGCCGAGCGCTCCAAACATATCCCCACAAGTGCGTTGGGCCCGACGCCGCGCCTTCGAAGGTGGTTCGCTAGCTGGTTGGACTCTTCGCTGATCTGCTGGTAACTGCGCCGTTCTCCGTCGAACACGACCGCAGTCGAATCCGGCGAAGCCTGGGCCTGGAGTTCTATCAGCTGGTGGACCGGGCAGAAATCCGGCCGAGCAGGCTGAGCGTCAGGATCATGCGTCCGGGTGAGTTGCACGAGATTCCTCCTCGCTAGGCTTCAACAAGTGACTTGGGGGTATCTGCCGGGCTCATACACTCTCCGGGTATCGCCAACCCCTTGATGGAGACGCGAGCAAACGCCACGGAGGGCCGCCCCAGTTGATCTTGAAGCATGTACCTGGTGTGTAGATTGGTATGTTCGTTGAATCGCGTAGATGTCGAATCCCCTCCCCTATTCAGTCGGTGGGAGAGGGCTTCATGGCGAGGATGTTCCGGTCCTCACGCGGGTAGGGCGTATCCCCCACGACCTGCTGGCATGGTGAGTCTGCCGAGCATGGAGAACGACCTCGCTCGACCTCGGGCCGACGGCAGAGTTCAAGGATGTGCACCAAGGGCCTCCCAAACGCTTGGCTAGGGAGCGTCCCCCGACCGCAGACGGCGACCATGTCGAGCAAGCGCAGCTGCTGCCACGTGTCAGGGTACCAGTCGCAGTCCAGGCTTCTGGACATGCCTTCGTCATTGGATTTTGCTCCATTCCTTCCCTGCGAATCGGCTACTGGAGACAGTGTTCAACTGATCACTGCTCCATGAGGAGGCAAGACTCTCTGGGTAGCGCGACATCCGATGTGGGCATGATGAGGCGCGGGAAGGTGAGGTGTGGCGCGCCCGGCGGGATTCGAACCCACATCAAGCGACAAGTCATGTCCCTGCTCTTCGGGCGGGCCGGTGTGACCGCAAGACTCTCTCCCCTAGAAAACTTCTGGCGCGCTGTCAGTCGTGACTAATCGATTGACTGCGGCCGTCAGAATGCTTCGGGCACGCGGCAAACAGCGAGCAAACCAGCCTTGGTGAGAACTCCAGGGGAATCATGTACCCCTCTCACAAGGGCGCGACACCCAAGGACGTGGCTGTATCTGCTCAGGCACTACGTATTTGAAGCCTAAGAACGGGAGCTTTGCGACCTACTGGCCTTTCCTTTTTCCAAGTTAAGCTACAGGCGCGATGTAGGATTATGACCTAATCGGCTGGCGGAATGTTCTCTTCAACCTCGCTGGCTAAAGAATTAAGCAGCTTCGTGCGTGCAGCACACTGGGCGGGGGCGCAATGGTCCCATTTATAGGTCTAGCCATTGCGAGGGCCGCAGGGTTGGTGCCTCGCTCTCACCTCTCTGGTCCACCGGAGGGTTTCGAATGCTCGGGGTAACTTTCACCCACAACAACGGACTCCCCAGCTCGCGCGGCGCACGAGGATGGCGGCATGTCGGAGAGGAAGAGTTGCCGATTCGCGGACGAGCAGAACCGCATGGCCCGAGGAGTGGAAAACCCGGACAAGGCAACAAGAGACCTGACCTGGGCAAGAACCCGCTACGGAACTGGGTGAAGCAATCGGACACCGACCAGGGCGAGGTCCGAGGATTCACGAAACGGCGACAGCGGCATGGGTCCGTTGTCGTTGATGCCTGGAAGTTCGCCCCCTTCTGCCCTCCCATGTCCACCACGAGCCAGCACCTGGTCCATCGGTTTCCCCTATGTCCCTGGATGCCCCTCCCTGCGCCCTGGCCCATCGGCTTCCCAAGCTGAATGTCACCGGCTCGAATTCAATCAGCCGCTCCACAGTAGCCCTCGAGGATCTGCGATTCGGTCGGGCGGCGTCTTTGCACGCTCCTTCGGCGGTGGATCGGGTGCCGCTTTGGGGCCGCCTTCCTACGGCTCTGAGGCCGGGTGGCCCTGGCTGCCGAGCAGGCGGTGGACCAGATATTGGGTTGTACCGACGACCACCCGTGTGATGAGCAGCTCCCTCAGGCGGATCATGCAGAGTACCGCCATCCGCCGCCCCCATCCCAAGTATGACCATCCTCCGGTAGTGGCCGGCACCGCTCTCTTCCAAGCTGGCTTCTCGGTGATCCGCGCCCGAGACCGGCACCAGAGCCTCTGTGAGTCCCTACCCGCTCGCCGGGTGCCCCGCGTTCGCTGCCTGGAGGTCCAGCCGAAGTGAAGCGAAAGTTGGGCTTCCAGGCAGCGTCGCCTCGGGTGCGGGCAGCCTGTAACCCAGTGAGCGATGCGGCCGCACGCGATTATGGCGCCAGCGCTCCAGCAGCACCTTCGCTTCTCGGAGCGTGAAGTAGATCTCGCCGTCGAGAGAGTCTAGAGGCCTATCTTGGCGAGCCACGCCCGGACCGCGTTGGCGGTAAATCCCGGACCATTGTCCGACCGGGTGTGCACCAGGACGCCGCGGTACACAAAGAGCACGGCCAGGACTTAGGACACCTCCTCGCTCGGCATCCTTCGCCCCACGCGCAGCGCCAGGCACTCCCGCGCGCCTATGGGGCAGCCCCCGGAGAATCCGAGTCTTCAAGCCAGCGGGTATCATGGGCAGACCAAAGGGGTGAAGATGCAACCGTCGAGCGCTGTGCGCTGCGACCAGGTCACGCGAGCTCGCACCAGGGCCCACGGTTCGGACACCCCGCAAGCCCTGACTCTCGATGAAGAAACCCATTGTCGCGATCAGACTGTCCACCTTGGCCCTTGCGTGCGCTGGCCTCGCGGCGTCGGACGACGGAGTCCTGGAACCGACCAGAGCCCATGTTCGCCCAGCCGCCGGCGACGTCGACTTCCGCTTCGTGGTCGTGGGCGACACCCAGGACGATGCAGGCTCGACGGCCGTCAACGACGAAGTCTTGCCGCAACTGATCGCGGACATGAACGTGCACGCCCCCGACTTCGCGCTCTTCTGCGGAGATCTCGTGTCGGGCGTCGGCACGGTCGCGGGGACGACGGCCCAATGGCAAGAGTGGATCCAGACCACCGATCCCTTCGTCGGGGAGCGATACGTCGTACCGGGGAACCACGACTTCTACGGCGGGGCCGGCAGCTTCGCGGCTTGGCGGAGCACCTTCCCATGGCTCCCGACCTCCAACAGCCCGGCCGGGGAAGAAGGCCTGACGTACTACTTCGACGTCGGCAACAGCCGCTTCATCAGCATCCTTACGGACCACGAAACCCAGGGCGCCGTGCCGCCGACGCAACAAGCCTGGTTGGACGCGGTACTCGCGGACAGCGCCGACAAGGAGCACGTCTTCGTGTTCTCCCACCACCCGATGAGCTTCAGCCAGGTCGAAGTGCTCGGCGGAACCTCAGGCGCGTTCTGGCAGTCGTTGGTGCAGAACGACGTGGCGGCGTACTTCTCCGGCCATTGGCATCGCTATCAGCCGAGTCGACCTGGCGCAGGAGGAGACACGTGGGAAGTGATCATCGGAACCGGTGGCGGAGCGACCACCTTCCAACCGCTCCGCCCGTATCAGCAGCTCCACGGCTTCCTGCTCGTCGAGGTGGCAGGCGAAACCGCTACCGCGACTCTCTTCGGGGACGCCGATGCCGATGGCCGCTACGACGACCCCTTGGACAGCTTCGTGATCGCCGAGCCGGGGCCGGCCCCGACCGGCCTTGTCGCACGCTATTCCTTTGATGACGGCACGGCCGACGACCAAGCACCGACGCTCCTCGGCAAGCAAATCGACGGCACCCTTCACGGCCAAGCCCAACTCGTGCCGGGCGGAGCCCTCGGCCAGGCCCTCGACGTCGACGGGGCCGTCGGAAGCTACCTGGAAGCGGGGTCCATCGGAGACTACGTCCTGTCCCTCAACGACGACATGACGGCCGCCGCGTTCGTGCGTTTCGACGCCCTGAATTCCGGTACCTTTTCGAACTGTGTGTTGAACTACGGCACGGCGGATTTCTACGCCGAGGACGAAGAGACGAACTATTCGTTTTGGTTGAGCATCGAATCCGATAAGCGTTTGCTGGCATTTTGGGAACATGACAACGGTGTGAATGAAACCCTGTATTCCACGGTCCCTGCTGCCGTGGGCGCGGGCGAGCTGCACCACTACGCGTTCACCCGCGATGCCTCGGCCATGGAGCTGCGCTTCTACGTCGACGGACAGCCGCTCGGCGCGCCCGTTCCCATCCAAGCCCTGCCCACCTCCGGTGGACGCGGTCTCTTGTACTTGGGTAGCGACAATCCGACCTATCCCTCCTATGAGTTCGACGGTTCGATCGACGAGGTTCGAGTTTACAACCGCGCGCTCGGGGCCGCCGAAATCGATGCCTTGGCCAACGGGCCCGTGCTGGTCACGCAGAACGTCCTCGCGGGAGCGACTGCGACCATCGCCGTGGGCCGGGCAACGCCGAGCAGCACCGTGTACGTCGGCTACTCCACCGTCGGCGGTGATCCCTTCGCGACCCCCTGGGGCGATGTGCGCCTGAGCCTTCCCCTCGACATCCTGGCCATTCCGACCGATGTGTTCGGCGAGGGCTCCCTCCAGGTGCCGGTCCCGGCCAACGCCGGAGGCCAATCGGTCTGGCTGCACGCCGTCGACCTGCCAGGCGGCATCCTCTCGAACGACGTGGCCGAGCGAATTCCCTGAGAGAACGGGCGCGGGGCACCTGTTCGCCCCGAGAGCTCAGCGCACGGGGTCCAGGGACCGCCCCGGAACGACCAAAGCGGATCCGGACGGAGCTGGCAACCGCCTCGGTCAAGCCCAGGGTGGATCTCCACCACTGAGCTCAGCGACCCCCGCCCCGGACTCCGAACACGCAGCTCGCCTATACCGATGGCGCAGCCCGCCGACCCCATCGGCAGCAAGATGGAGCCTTCCTCAGCCCCTCCCTTCGGCGGAGCAGCTGGTCAAAGACAAGCCGGAGGGCAAGTGCCGTCTCGATCGCGGCGTCTGACTACTTTCGCTGTTCTCCTCTCGCACCCGATGCCGAGGGTTGCGAAGCGTCGATCGAATCAGGGGAGATCCAGAACGTTCCATCGACTAGGCCCGACAAGGGAATGGTCGCACCCCGGTCCGTTCCCACCTCGGCACTTGGTTTGGCGCCGTAATTGGATTCTGGGTCGGTTGCTGTCCATCGCCTCGGGTTATCCCGACGCAAGGCGCTCCCGCCAAGATCAGCGCACCAACGCTCTGCTGGGGTTGGCAGTCTGCCGCACTTGCGCTAGGTTGCGGTGGTGATGCTCCTCACGACGCTCGCTTCTGTTGTGGCCCTGGGCGTGCTGCCTGTCGCGCCGCCCGCGCGCCCTGCCCAGGACACAGCCGCGGACCGATCCGATGCCTTCCCCGTCGCGCTGCGCCTGGGGGCAGGAGGGTCCGGGTCCACGAAACTGACGTCGCGCTCCGGCTTCGTCGTGTTCCAAGCGCCAGAATCGGACATCGGAGACGCGAACGGCGACGGCGATACGGACGATTCGGTCCCGCGGCTATACGACGTGGAGTCGGATATCTTGTACACGCTGCCGCTCGAAGGGGAGTTCCTCACTCAAGGCTTCGCCGACGAATCGAGCTACCTCCCGCTGGAGTGGAGGGAGAACGGCGAGCTCGATCTCAACGGAGATGGAGACATGTTCGACCGCGTGCTGGTCATCTTCGATGTAGCGACGGGGACGCAGTGGAACACGGGCATCGCCAGTCGCGAGGCGTGCGCCTGGTCGGGCGGGGTGATCGGCCTGATTGCCGAGTCCTCCGACGGGCGCGACTGGAACGGCGACGGCAAGCTGAGCAGCGACTGGACGCTGCTTTCGTTCGACCCGTCGAGTCAGTCCGTCACCTTCCTGGCCTCGACCAATTCCACGCGCGACTGGCTGTTTCCCCTGGCCAACGACCGCGTCCTCTTCCAGGCTGGCGAAGCCAAGTACAACGGAATCGAAGTCGACTTCACGGGCGACGGGGATTTCCGTGATGGCGTCCCCGCGGTGATCGATCCCGCGACCGGGACGATCGAGATCGTCCCCGTTCCGAGCCCTGGGCTCTTGTTCGCCTGGCTCGAGAATCATGCCCTCTTCCTCGTCGACGAATCGGACTGGGGGCGCGACCTCAACGGCGACGGATTCCTGAACGGCAAAGGCCTGCTCGTCGTCTACGACCAGCGCACGCAGGACTTGCAAACGACGGACTGGCAAGTTGGTCCCTCTCGGCTTGCCGCCACCCCGACGCGGACCTCGTTCGGAGCGGCCATGCTGCTGCGCGAAACCGGGCACGAGGACCAGAACGGCGACAACGACCGGCGGGACGACGTGGTCGGCCTGTTCGACGACGCAACGGGCACGCTCGAGGTCGTCGGCCTCGCCTGCGTGGGGACGAACGATTCGATCAAGGACTTCAAAGAGGTCGCGACCGGAATAGTCGCAATCCCGGTCTCCGAGCATGACCACGGCCAACGCGACCTCAACGAGGACGGCGACTCCGACGATTTCATCTGGGCGCTGTACGACCGCTCGGACGGCACCCTCGACATCGTCCCCTTCGCAAGCAACGTCGACCAGCACGTCTATCTCGTCAACGACACGTTCGTGTTCGGGCTCGAGGCCGGATCGGAGAACTCCAGCCTGGGAGGTGACCTGGACGGGGACGGGTCCGACGACGGTCTCGTCGTGCACGGGTTCGACCGCGTCTCGCGTGCGCTGACGTCATTCGGGGTCGAAACGCGCAACGGCGGATCCTCGAACTCCAACTTCTACAACTACTATCCCGCCCAGGTCGGACGGACACTACTGTACGCCGTGAACGAGACGTTCGGGGACGTAGACTGGAACGGGGACGGCGATGCGTTCGACCAGGCCATGGTCGCGCTCGACCCGCTGACCGGCGCCATAGAGAGCTACCGCCTCGTGACGAACGATGTCACCTGGGACACGCGGACGAGCTTTACGGCGCGCGCGGCCGCCAACCACCCCTTCGCCTTCCGCGTCCCGGAGAGTGAGCAGGGCATCGACCTGACCAATGACGGCGACCTTGACGACAACGTCACGTACTTGATCCGCGGCAATTGACGACTCCGCAGGTCGCTTGCCCTCGAGGACGGGGCGCCGCGGGCCGTCGCATTGGTGCAGAGCCCGAAGCAAAGCCTGTCTTCCCGAGAAGCCCGTGTTCCGGCTCCAGATACAGCGAAGGGCGACCAGAGCCGGCCCGGACGGGACTGACAACCGCGGGGCCTTACCTAGCGGTAGACCACTCCCACCGGCCCACCTCGCTGGCTCCCATCACGTAGCCCGCACGCAACGATGGGGCAGCCCGCCAAGCACCGGCTCGGCTAGCACCTCCCCCACCGAATCTAACGCTCGCGGCTACGGCGGGCTCCCTCCCAATGAAGGAACCGAGGAACAGGTTCGGCACCGGGAAACGCCTCGACAAGCTGCTGAGCGGCCTATTCTGGGATCGGGTGGGCAGCCACATTGATGTGTAGGCCGCCTCCAGGCATGCGAGAGTACGACGAACACGTACAGCACCTTGGCCGCAAACGACACCTAGCGGTCCAAAGGGATCCAGTCGGTGAAGCTGTCAAGACCGGCGGAAGCCATGAAGGCCTCGTCTCCGATGATGGGGTTGCCGTCGAACACTCCATCATTGTCAGAGTCAACCAGTAGAACCTCGACCGGCACGACGATCTCAGTCACGAAGGAATAGACCCGCCCGAGTGTGGTGTGATCGAACTTCTGTGCGAATGAGATTTCGGCGATCTCGGGGTACTGACTCGAGTCGAACAGGAACTGGGGCGTCGGGTTCGTGACCTGTACGTCTACCTGGTACAGAGTCACAATCTCCTGAGAGTCGAGCACGGCAGCGACCATGAATCGACCGTCGGGATCAAACTCGATCGCCACTGGCCTGCACCCAGGTGACCCGTTGTAGAGTCTCGTCTTCTGGAATTGCTTCGGTACGAGTTGAGGCGGAACTGCGGCCCCAGTCTCCCCTTGGACAACAATCGCTTGTTGCTGTGCGAGCTGCAAGAGCTGCCAGCGCTCGATGATCAGCGTCCCCCCGTGACTGAGCCCGAACAGCGCGAAACTGTCCTTGCCCGCAGCGGCGACATGCATCACGGCAAACGACGCGCTGCTCTGATGGCTCGTGGACTGCCACTGCCCCAGGGCATCCAAGGCCGAATCCGTGACGCGTAGCGAATTGAAGTTCCGTGCGCTGTACCGCTGGACGAAACCGTCTTCCCTCCACGAGACGATGCCCTCGCTGCCGGTTGTGGTATCGGCGGTCGGGGGCTGCTGGGCGATGCCGGGATCCGCTCCCAAAGCGATTCGGATTGCGTCCTCTGCGGACATTTGCAGACCCCCCGTCGCCCCGGCCTCGCCTTCCTCGACGGGCGGCTCTGAACTCTGCGTTCCACAGCTCCAGCCGAGCAAACCGGCGAACAAAGCCATCCGTAGGAACTGCATCGGTTCCGCCAATCTCTTCCGTGCGTGGGGTACTCGCATGATTTGTAGATAATTGTCGATTCAGCGCTCCTAGAATTCACACGGACACGTTCCCTGCCAATCCCGGATCATGTTGTCGTCAGGATACGGGGGCCGACCGTCGCATCCATCTGGTGGGGCCAGGAAGTCCGGGTAGGGACCATTCGGCTCGTCGCCAGGATCCCAGGGTGGATCCCACAGGCGCACTCCTCGGCGGTATCTGCCTCATTAAGGTGTTCCACAGGGTTTGTGCCTCGGCGTAGACCATCCTGAGCGCGAGACGACTGATCGTCCAGGGCTTCCCGAGGGTGATAGACCGCCGCCAGGAATCCGCCGAGGACAGGGAATCCGACGAAACGGTTTCCGCAGGCGACGCACGACTGAAGGACAGCAGCCCGAGGGGCTGCTAAGTGCTCAAGGAGAGCCAGCAAGCATGTGGTCTGGCTATGTTCCAAGGACTGAATTGGCTTGCTACGGCAACATTTCGACAGGCCCTAGGCAATGTAGCGGATTGATGCGGTCTCTAGGTATCCTCTGTGGCGAACAGGGCCCGCGTGGTCAGCACCAGGCTCGCAGTATCGGCGCCAGCGATGTGGGCGTGCACGGCACGCTCGATTGCCTCTTCGGCGCCGGGGGCGCACATGCGCGGCAAGCTGCGCGGCCCGGTAGCCGAGACGCTCGCCCCCTACTGCGCTACTGAGTCCGCGCAGCGCTGGTCAGCGGGCCTCGAGTTTCGCGCCGGTCATCCGATAAAGGCTCGTCGCGAAGCCTTCTTTGTCGAGCTCTTCGCCGACGTCGAGCCGGCCGATCGCGACGGCGGACTGTGGGACGTCGCCTGGATTGAGGGGTTCGGCGAGAGTCACGTGGATCCACTCGTCGAGCACGGGCACGATGCCCAAGCAGCAGCCGAGGGGGAACCGCATCAGGAGCAAGTCTGCGACCTGGCCGTCCTGCATCCGCATCACCATGGGGAAGCCTTCGACGCGGATGTCGGCGCCGTCCAGTACGCGCACGGCCTCGGGGAAGTCGTCCGGCCCAAGCGCCTCGGGCCCCGTACCGCGGAGCTCGGGCGGGTCGTATTCGACGAAGCCGAAGCGGGCGAAATCGGCGGTTTCGCCCTCCGGCGGCACCGTCCAGGACCCTGCCTCCGGTGCGACTTCCGACTGGGCGGACCCCAGGGCGACGGCGTCCAGTGGTGCTCCCCGTACGGTGTCGATGCCCGGCGGCTTGATCCGCGCGGGGCGTGCGGCCCACACGAGAGTCCCCGCGGCGGAGAGCAGCGCGAACGCGGCGAGCCAGGAGAGTGAGCGCTCGGTCACGGGCCTATTTTGTCGAGCCTTGCCACGATCGGTCAATGCTGGAGCAGCGCGAGCGCCTCCGCACGGCTCTCCCACACCTGCACGGCGCCCTTGGCGGTGCCGACGAGAATGCGCGAGCCGTCCGGGCTGAACGCGATGGCTTGGATCGCGTCGGTCCCGCCCGAGAGCTCGAGCAACTTCGCTCCCGACGAGCAATCCCAGATCGCGAGCGCTCCGCGGAGGCCCCCGGTGACGAGCCGTTCGGCGCTCGGGTCGAAGGCGAGCACGCGCATGCTACGCCCGCTCCCGACCATGCGTCCGAGCCCGACGCCGGCGGCGAGGTCGAAGACGGCCGCCCGGTAGCCACCCTGCACGACCGCGGCGCGGGCGCCGTCGATGCTCAGCGCCAGGGACACGACGCGCCCGAGATCGCGCTCGCGGAGCGCGGCCAAGCGTTTGCCGGTGACTGCGTCCCACACCCGGAACGTCCCCCCGTCGCTGACCCAAGCGAAGCGGTCCGCCGCGTGCGCCGCGACCGATGCAAAGACGATGCTGCGCGGCCCCGCTGCCTCGAAGAGGCGCGTTCCGTTCGTCGCGTCCCAAAGCTCCGCACTGCCGTCGCGTCCCACGCAAAGAACGCGGCTCGCATCTTCGTTGAGGGCGACCGAAGCGACGCGCGCCGTGCTATCGAGCTCGCGCACGAGCTCACCGGTCGTGAGGTCCCACAGGCGCGTTGTGCCATCACGTCCGCCGGACGCAACCACGCGGCTGTCCGAAGTCACCGCGAGCGAGAGCACGCCGCCCTGCCGGCCGTCGAGCTCGAAGCGTCGCTCGGCGGTGACCGCGTCAAAAACGTGCACGGTCCCGTCGAAGCACCCGGCGACCACGACATCGGCCGTCGCCGCGAGCGCCCGCACCGCGCTGTCCGCGGTGTCGAGCTGCGCGAACGGGACCGCGGGCTCGCGCTCCCACGCCAGCAGCGTCCCGTCGCCCGCGGCACAGACGACGCGGCCCTCCGCCGGGAAGAGCGCCGCGGCGATGACATCCTCGGACTCTCCGAGCGAAAGCTCCAAACGCTGCACATCGCGGCCACTCTGCAGTGCCCCTTGCCCGAGCGAAGTGACGAAGGCGAGGTCGAAACCGGCCCCCACCGCGACGCTCACCACAGCCTCGCCAGCGCCTCTTCTCGCCTTCACGACCTCGAGTTCGGCACCCGTTTCCACCCCCCACAGCCGCACGGTACCGTCGTCCGAGCCAGTGGCCAGCCGCTCACCGGACGGGTCGAAGGAGACACAGTTCACCCGATCCCTGTGCCCCTCGAGCACGCGGACTTCTTCGAAGTCGGCGCCGGCGAAGACCCTCACGGTCTCATCGTCGGAACCCGTTGCGACCTGCTCGCCGTTCGCCGAGACCACAACGCAGGTGACGTCATCGTCGTGCCCCTCGAGCCAGCGTAGATCGGCTCCGAAGCGCCAGTGCCCGACGGCTCCGCCTTCGAAGCCGACCACCGCGCTTACGCCGCCAGGGAGAACGGCCAATGCCTGCGCTTTGTCCTCCCCGCTCCAGCGTCCGAGCTCCTCGCCCGTCGCGACGGACCAAGCGAACAGCGCTCCGGCCGCGTTGCTCGCGGCGACGACTTCGCCGGTGGCGTCGAGCGCAAGCCCCGTCACCTCCTCTTCCGCGTCGAGTTGCGCCACGCGCTCGTCGAGCGCAGCCGACCAAACATGCACCTCGCCGCTGCTCGAGCCCGACGCGAGCCACCGTCCGTCCGCGGAGCGCGCCAGCGCGACCACCTCGTCGTCGTATGCTTCAATGCGCCCCACGGCCAACGCCAACCGCATCCGCAGGTGTGCCTGCTCCCACCCAGCGTGCTCCTCGGGGATGGCGGCCAATCGCCGCTCGACTTCGGTCATGCGGCCGTCCCGCAGCGCCTGCTCCGCCGCAGCGAAGTGCGTGAGGAAGAGCTCGCGCCGGGCGGCCGCGCGCTCCGCGTCCCTCGCGCCAGCCGTACTCTCGGCCTCACGCGCGCCACGTGCGAGCTCGCGCATCCGATCCTCCGAATCCCACAGCCGCTCGGCGAGACGCCGGTTCTCCTCGCCGAGGTCGCGAGCGATCCCCGACACCTCGTCCCGCGAGCGCGCGAGAAGCCAGACTGCGGCCCACAGCATCGCGAACGCGAGGAACAAGGCCAGACCGAGTCGGCGCGGCGCTCTGTAGGTGGATCCCATGGAGAACGGTACCGTAACGCCTGCGCCGGGCTCCATCACGCACCGTGTCCTCGACTGCCCCCCCTGTGCGTCGCACCCTTCCCTGAGCGGTGAGCCTGCGCGCGGCTCGTGTCCTCCTCGATCCCAGCCCCGACGGGCTCCGCATGCTTGAAGCGGTGCGGTCCGAGCCTCTCGGGCAGCTTGCTGCACCAGTGCCGCGTCCGGGGTCCCCAGGGACGGTCTCGGCACGGCAACCGATCGACCCGCGCAATCCCCTGACTCCGGTAAGGTTTACGCAACCTGTGTGCTGTTCAAGTGCCGCGGCCAACTCCGGGAGCACGCTCGACTGCGGCCCTCAACGGCTCGGGTTCGAGGAGCTGTCGGTAGCATGAACCTCGTCCGCGCAACCAAGATCGCACTGTCCCCGAAGACAGCGACTGAACGGACCTCCCGCCGGACACGAAGGGCCCAGACCGCCCCCGCGCGGCTTGGTGGTGGGGCGCTACGGGATCTGGACCTGCCCTGATCAAGAACTCCCGATGGTCAGTAGGAGAGCATTCGTCAACAGGGGCGACCCGCTCACGTTGTTGAACACGCCTTGGGTCGCGACCTGGGCACCGATCAGCGTGATGTCTGCGGGCACTGCTTGGCTATGAGTGGCGACCCCACCAGCGAGGAAAGAGGTGTTCAGCAGCGCGAAGGGAGAAGTCAAGTCGAGAAGCAGCTCGCCGACTCCCAGGAGAATCCCGGGGTTGAGTTCGTTCTGATACCCCAACACGAAGGTCAGGCCTCCGCTCGCGCCCACGGCGGTGCCGTCGAGCTGAGACATCCATGCCGTGCCAATATCCGGGGTGCTGACGCTCGAAAAGACCACTGGATTGACTCCGGCGCCGTTGTACACCGTCGCGCTGCCGGGCCCGGCGGCGACGACGACAATGTAGTCGACGGCGGTCTGCGTGTTCGTGCCAACGTCATTGGCTACCGTCAGGGAAACATCATAGGTCCCCGCACTCCCATAGACATGGACGGGGTGTTGGAGCGTCGAGGTTCCCCCGTCTCCGAAGTCCCAACTCCAGCCGGTGGCCGGGTTTCCCGTCGACAGGTCCGAGAAGCTCACCGCAAACGGCGCGCTACCGAGCGTCACGTCGGCGGTGAACGCCGCCATGGGCGCCCCGTCCACAGCGATGCCCGGAAAACCCTGCACCAGGAACGCATCGTTGATGTCCGTGTAATGCGGCGTCCCGTCGCTGAGGTCTCCATTGTCGTCGTCCAAGGTCAGCCACTGCATTTCGATGATCGAGTCGATGTTGCCTTGGTCATAGGCGTTCATCCAACTGAGGAACAACAGGTCCGCAATGTCTCCACCGGGCCCATCACCGTGGGTCGTCTGGAGGTTGGCACGGATCTTCCACAACACTCCCATCAACACCTGCCCGTCCAGATGGGGGCTCAGATAACAGCCCTCATTACCATCCCCGCAGTACTGTCGCGTATTCAGCCCAGTCCTGTCGTACGGGCTACCGGGCCCCGTTCGTTCTTCGCCGATATGGGGAGAGTTCGCGTTGTACATCGCGAACGTATCGGCATTCCCTTCCCCGAAGCCCCGGAAGTCGTTACCGCTGTTGTAGCGGTCATTCAGGAGATGTCCTTGCTCGTGCCAGATGATGGTCGAGTAGGCGGTGTTTGCACAGGTGGGGCCGGCCTCCGTGAGGATGATCGTATCGAGCGTAGCGTTGGGCTTGCACTCGTTGGACGCGTTGGTTATCGACTCATTGAGCGTATCCATCGTTCCATCCGTCGGAATCACAGCGCGCGTCCAATCGCGCATCTGGTTGATCCGAGCGTAGACGTTTGCCTCTGCGGTGACGCTGCCGTCCGCAGGCAAATTCATCTCTACGATGTTGCCGGTGCCAGAGAGTGGCAGGGTCAGCGTGTAGTCCAGGGTGCTACTGTTCCGGTTGGTGAGGTAGAGGCCTTCGAACTCGAAGGTCACATCCACGGGTCCACTCGCGCCAGGGAAGTTGAAGTTCCCGTTGGCGTCCGTAGTGGTCGTCCCCAGCCCCGGCGCGGTGACGGTCATGTAGGGCATCGCCTCCTGCGTCGGCGGGTTGTCACTCACGTCTGGGCGGGTTCCCGGCGTCGTGTACGCATAGACCGTCCCTCCAACATCGAAGTGGTGCACACCATGGTCCTTGCGCACGACCCTGGGAACTCCGCGAGCCGCCACCTGGTAGATCGTACTTTCCGGGGAGACACCCTCGGTCTCATTCCACACCTGCACACGCCAGCACAGGGTCGCGTTCAAACCCCTCGGCACCGGCTCCTTGACGACGTTCAGGCGAGCCTCGCTCGCATGGGTGGCTGGCATACCGGTCGCCGCCTCGAAGGCGGACAGGGCGTATCGGATGGCGGACTGTGAATCCACATTGGGCAACATCTCGATGTCACGAACGCCGGGAGCCCCCTTGCTGCTGAAGGACAGGAGTCGCCCGTCCAGATCAAAGAGAACACTGACCGAACCGGACTCGACGGGGACGCCGTCGATGGCCTGATCGAAGGCGACCGCGACCTTGTCGGTGCTTCCCCATAGGCCCAGCGGGAGGAACACGACCCCCCGTTCGCGCAGTTGGTCGTTGGGAACACCGAACATCGGGAGCAGCTCTTCGACGTAACCGCGAGCCAGTCCGATATAGTCCTCATCCGAAACCGGGGCAGTCTTCGGGGAGGTTCGGCCACCGAACAGCATCCGCGCGTAGACGTGATCGTAGTCGGCGCGGATGATCCAGCTCGGGCCGTGTTCGGCGCGCCACTCCTCCAAGAGCGCTCCAAGGTGCGGCCCCCGGTCCGCGTCCATCGACTGTGCGTCGAAAACGGATGAGAGAGCAACAAGCGCGGCAAGGATGGACGACTGCGCGAGCAAGCACGGCTTCATGCTGGTGGTCCTGAAGGGAGAGATCGGGACGTAGCGTCCTGGACCGATCGCTCCCAAGGCTCGAGAGGCTCCCGGTCCCGGGTTTCCGATTCGATACTACCAAGGGAACGGTTTCTGGGGCCCCGCTACAGGGAAACCGCCTTTTCTTCGATGCGGACAGCGGGAAGAGGTGCTCTTGTCCGCTTCAATGGAAACCGAGCTGCGCCGGAACGTCCACGCAGACAGCAGCCTACCGCTTCTCTCGAAAACCGCTCGCCCGGAGCACCGCGGGGGTCAGACACACGCTGGTCCGGGGAGTGGACCCCCCAGAGGCGCGAGAGGCGCAAAGTTCGTCGTCCCCCCATCCAATTGCGGAGGATACAAGAGGTCAGTCAGCGTCAGTGGAAAAGGGAGTCTGGGTATCACCATCCGGGCGATGTGGAGAACACGCTCTTCCGGCGTAGGAGGCTCTTCGCTGATCGGCTCTGGTCGCGGGACCCGGGCTCGCAACGGACCAGAGCAGCGATCGGCTCCCAACTGCTGAATAGGATGTTCGAACTCGGTGTTCCGAATTCAGTGCAGTCTCTTGATGAGCATCGAGATACAGGGATCTCATCGGTTCATTTCAAGTTGTGCAACAGTTCCACGGCTAGGACACGATTGGGCACTCTTCGAGGGTGCGGCCCAGCAACCCTCTGCGGGCCTGACGAGCGCTACGATCACCTTTTGGCGTGCCTGCCTCGTGTCTGCTTTCCGATCAGGGGCGACGAGCCGCCTTCCTATCCCTGCAACTCTGACCGCCGACGCAACCCGTACTTGGGACAAGCGGTCCGTCGACCCTGTTCTTTTTCTGCACAAGGCGCTTTCCCGGATATCCTGCATTCCTCACGGAAGACACCGCACAGTTCTTGTGACGCTGAGGTTCAAGCTCGGATCGCAGCCGTTTATTCAAGCCGCTCTTGACCGCGATTCTCCTGCACCGAAGCCAGTCCGAGTCGAGTGGGGGCAGTCCTTGCTCCGGCTGAACGTGACGGGGATCCAGTGACGGTAGGCCGCATCCAGCACACGACCGAGATGCATCCACCCCCCCGGCGGAGTTTGGGCCAGGCAGTTCTTCGCCCGGACGGGAGCTCGTATTCGGTGCGTTGGCCCAGCGCCAGAGAGAGGAGGAAGGAAGTCATGGCCGACCCGCGCGAAGGAACAGACGGTCGGGAGGAGGGTCCCGCGACGAGCACCACCCCGACTGAGCCGCGGTCGCGGCGGCGTCCAGACGGAAAGGTGCCGAGCCGCCAGACCACGGACATCCAACGCAAATTGGAGCTCGTACAGGAGCTCCTGGCGGGAAAGGGCGTCAAAACGATGGTGCGCGAGACGGGCTACCCGCGCCGGCAGCTCCTGTCGTGGAAGCGGCGCTTTCTCGAGGGGGGTCAGGCCTACCTGTCCGCTGCGAGCAACCGCAAGAACGTCGTCGAACTTCAGGATCAGATCGCCGAACTGAAGGCCCGTGTGCACGAGCTGCAGCAGGAGAACCTGCGCGTCAAACGCAGCTTGGCTGCCGCCGGAGGCGAAGCCCGTGATATCGCTCAGACGCACCCGCTCTGCTCGTGGGACTATGCACGAGCATCCGAAAGAGGCGATTTTGCTGCGGTCCACGTCCCCCACTGGAGCACCCACGTGCTCGTGAGGCAGACGCCGGGGGATGCCCCCAAGCTGGCCACGGGGCTCCTGCCGTACTCCTCTGTCCATCCGAATTGTGACCTGCGCGGCGGGCTCGCGCACCTCAAGCGAGAGAAGGTCCTGTCGATCGCGCTGATCACCGACCCTCTCTGGGCCCCGACCCGAGAAGCCCTGGAGGGAGCTTTCGACACCTGCAGGCCTTTCAAGGAGGCCTTCTTCATCGACCGCGACCTCGAGCGCAAGGCGATTCGCAGGCGCTACAAGGGCCAAATCAAGAACGCTCGCCAGGCCTGCGAGGTGCTCGAGGTCCCGTTCGCCGACCACCTCGACAGGTGGTGGACGCTCTACGAACACCACATCGAACGACGACAGATCGTCCAACCCTTCACCCAGGCCTACTTCGAGGGCTTGGCGGCCATGAAGGAGCTCGTGACCTACGCGATCAAGTACCAGGGCGAGATCGTCACGCTATCGCTATGGATTCGTTTCAACGACATCTACTACTTCCACGACGCAGCGTCCAGCGATACGGGCTACGAAGTCGGGGCCGCCTACGCCGCCTTCGCCCACGCCATCGACTCGTCGCTCGATTGTCGTTTCGTCTTCTTTGGCGGCTCCGCTGGACTTCGGGACGTCCCGGGTGAGGGCTTGGCCATGTTCAAGCGCGGATTCGCGAACGCGTCTTGTATGAGCTACCTGTGTAGCTCGATCCTGACGAGACCGCCGGCGCGCACGTAGAGAAGCATCAGGCAAGCGACATGGCGCCTAGCCTGATCGAACGCCGAGCGCGTGGCGTGATTTCTGGATACCACTCGTGAAGATGCCTTTGATCACGGTGACCGCCAAGACTTCCGGAACACCCCTGGGCTCGAACGTCCCGGTCCAATCGACGGTGCAGGAACCGCCGCCGTCATCGCGGACCCGGATTGTCGCCGAAAAGCCGCGCACCGGAAGCGGGCAGTCTTCGTTGAGGATCGAGTACGTGAGAACATGCTGCTTCGGATCGAAATGGTCGAGGCGTTCGACAATGTCTCCATTCCGGAGGCTGATCGTCCGAATCGCGCCGACGCCTTCTCCTTCCATCTCAAAGGACTCGACGTGCCCACCGACCTCTATCGCGCCAAAGTCCCCCAGCACGGCCCAGACATCCGCAGCTCTTGCGCCGACCTGTTCCACGATCTTGACTTCAGTCACGGACGATTCTCCTGTAGCGCTCGGGGCGCAGTTGCCCCTGCTCGCCTGGGACCGGACCTGCGCTGACCTTGCTCAACGGTGACAATGCGCGCGAACTGCCGTCGTAGGTCCTTCATGATGAGGACGGCGCGGAGGTTCCGCCGAGCCACTCGGTGAGCCTGCCGTTCGCGGTTGGCTGCTTGCTCACAAAGGTGACAAAGGCTGCTCAGGCCCGAACTCGTTGCGCGCCCTGCTGACGTAGCGATCATACCCGAGCTGGCCGGACCTGGCAGTCGTTTGCAGACGAGCCCCTGATCGCCTCTCGCCGGAAGTGTGCATCGCTCGCAGGGGCACTCGACCTGTCCGTGAAGAGGAACGCGCAAACGGCGCTCACCGAGCGGGTACCGCCTGAAGGAGGGTCAAGATCAGGTGGTTCCGGCGAATCGAAGCGATCCTCCTTCGCGCGATGCCGTGAAAGGCGACACGTCGGTAGCAGGAATGGTCCATCTGGTCTCTAGAACGGGTATCGCTGGCATCAAGCCGCGAAGGGCGTTCCACAGCGGCTGTTCATCAATACTTCCTGTGTAGGATTACACCATATTAACCAACAAACAAGCGGCCTGCTTTAGCCGTTGCACGCCATCGGAACCCCAGTGTGTTTTTCCATCCTCCTTGCCCGGGACCCCATCCGTTTTCCCGGGGCTACATCCACTTTGCTATCCGGCTCGCTCTTTCTAGGCCGGTAACCGGCCTTCCGCGGGGCCGACTGGCCTCGGCCTTCGGCAAGACTCTAGTGACGTAGAGCCCGTTCTCTGAATTGGGCAATCTGAGAATGAACCACCTCCTGCACCCGTCTCTGATTGCTGACCCCTATTCCCACCTTGCGTCTCTCCGTGAGAACGAGGCAGTCCATTGGAGTCCGGTCCACCTGAGCTGGCTCATTACCGGGTATCAGCAGATCCTCCAGAGCCTCGATTCCCCTGCGATATCGGCGGATCGAGTGAGCTCGTTGCAAAGGCAAGCGCCGGCGCGCCCTCTCGCGAGGGATGCCCAGCAGGCCCGCGAGATCTTGTCGGGCTGGATGGCCTTCCGGGATTCCCCCGATCACAGGAGGCTCCGCGGAGTGTTTCGCGAAGCGGTCGGTTCCAAGGCGGTTTCACGTTATCAGCTCGTCTTTCAAGAGGCGATCGCCCAGTCGATCGCAGAGCTCCAAAAGCGGAAAGAGAGGTTCGATCTCGTAGCGGACTACGCCTACCCACTTTCTTCTTTCGTGTTCGCCAGCTTGCTTGGCGTCCAGGAACGAGATCACGCCGTATTCTGCGAATGGACCGATTCGGTGGGGAATTTGATCCTCGGTATGCCGCAGTCAGAAGCCGGGCGCCTTCGTTCCTATCGAGCCCTCGTGAGCCAGCGCGCCTTCTTCGCGCGACTGGTCCGGGAACGCCGGGCCCCGGGCGACGACCTGGCGGGGACCGCAATCCAAACTCGCATCGCGGATTCGCGGGTCGAGGAAGACGAGCTCGTTGCAATGCTGACTCATCTTGCCTTTGCTGGAACCGAAACGACGAGCGGCCTGATCGCGAACGGGGTGCGCTCCCTGCTTCTACACCCCGACCAACTGGCCATCGTCCGAGACGAGGAGGTCGACGTCGGGGTCATGGTCGACGAGCTCCTGCGCTACGACGGCCCCCTGAAGCTCTTGATCCGTTCCGCGACGGACGACTTCGAGCTGGATGGGCAGACGATCCGAAAAGGAGATCGACTGTTCCTGATCACCGCAGCCGGGAACCGTGATCCTTCAAAGTTCACCGACCCCGACTCGCTCGATGTGACCCGTCGCCCCAACCCCCACTTGGGCTTTGGCTACGGGGGTCACTCCTGCCTCGGCGCGACTCTCGCGAGCCTCCTGGCACGGACTGCGATCGTCGAACTCCTGACGAGGTTCCCAAACCTCAGCCTCGAATCCGACACGCATCAATGGCACTCCTCACTGATGGCGCGGCGGCTCAAGTCTCTCTGGTGCAATGCCGCCGCATGACGTAAGTACGAACGGTTGATTGGCTCTGTTCGCTCAAACTGCAGGCACGCGAACAGGTGTCAAGGAACACGATGTGTAGCACAACCTGAGGTGCACACTTCCACTGCCGGTGCGCGGACCTCCGAACGTCGGACAGCTTGATCTGGCACTGATTCGTAGGGCTGGTTGATAGGAGAGCCACGACTCGATTCCGGGTGAGTTGCCCCACTTTCCTAGAGCGCGCCATGACCCCTAGGGGATCGGAAGCCACGCCATCGAGGCGAAGGACAAGAACAAGCCGACCCCGCTGGCCTTGGTCGTCGCTCATGAGCGCCTCGGTGGCCTCCTGGGGCAATGCGGGGCTGTGCTTGGCGACTGGACAGGAGCGGAGGCCCCAGGACAGCCCGCCTACTGAGTCCAGAACTCTGTCAGTACACTGCGTCGTTCAGCCCGCAGCCGCTCGGCCTCCTCGATGATCTCCGCAATGACGGGGTCCGTTCTGAGGTCGACGACCAGCGAATAGGAGAGCCCCTCGATGGTCATGGCCTCGGCGATCTCCCACTTGTGCCCCGTTGACCGGAGCCTGACCTTGTTCCCTGGCGTCCTGACGACCCGCCCATCCGCGAACGCGTTCTGGACCAGCTCGAGCACGAGCTCATCGAGGGGATCCCTGAGGGCGAGCAACCTCTTGTTGTACTCTCGGTTCACCGCGTTCGCCTCATCGAGTCTCGCCGGAGTGAGCCCCCCAAGTCCTTCTGGATCGAGCTCCGCCACCGGAATCCGAGGTGATGGCAATACGCCTTCGGACTCCCAATCGCTCAGCAGCCGTTCTAGAGGCTTCCCGCGATGGGAGCTCGCGAAGGTGTAGGGCAAGCGAGCCTCTGCCTCTTCCCTGGATCCACCCCAGGACGCAAACGCGGTTGGCTCGGCGAGCACCGGGGTGTCCGCATCGGACGCGGCGACTTCCCGCGGCCCCTCCTCCTCTTCTACCAGGGGGCCTGGGTCGATTAGCTCGGGGGAAGGCTCTGCCTGCCTGCTGGGCACAGGGCTGGGCGAGTCGAGCAGATCTCCCGTACCTGCACCCCCAGGGTGGATGGCTATGGTTGCGATGAGGGCCACCGCGGCAAGAAGGGCGGACAGTGCGACCTGACTCGACACTGGATGTTTGGCTCGCATCGGTTCTAAGGAGGACTGCGGAGTGTCACGAATTGGACCCAAGCTGCTTATCGACCGCTGCTCGCGCTCAGCTCGTGCATTCGTCGCACTAAAACTCAACGCCCATGAACATCTCGCCCTGTGAAGCCCTCTAATTCAACGGATCGCCAGACGTGAAGTCTAGAAGGAACCTCGCCCACCCTTGGGCGCTCCGCAAACTGGCCCGAGCACAACCCTATCACGATTGGAGGGGTTGCCGGACCGGGGCACCGTTGCGCAGTCATCTTCGTCGCCATCGTGGCCTTCGTTGTCATCCTCCCCGTCACCACCCAGGTCTTGCCCCATCAGCGGGGTCATCCGCCCATTTCCACTGGGGCGGGCGGGAAACCAAAACGCAGGCTCCTAGTGGAAGACGACTTGTCCGCCGGGCAGCCGACGCAAGATCTTCAGGCTCGAGGAAGTGTGGGCGGCGCGGTCGGGCTCGAAGGCCTGGGCTTGTAGGTACAGCGGAGCCTGGTGGGGGACCAGGCTCTCGGCGGCCGGCAGAGAAACTCGGGCGCGTCCGCTCGCTCCCAAGACCACCGACTCCACGATTCGCGGTCGGTCTACCTCGAAACCCGAGGTGGTTACTGCGGTCCGTCGCGGACCTCGCGAATTCAGGTCGAGCGCACGGAAGTCCTCGGCGACCACCAGGGAAACCACGCTGCCAGGCACGCCGATGACCTCGATTGACAGCGTGCCGACTGGATCGGCTGTCGGGGTCACTCCGCGCAACATCGGGCCATCGAGGAAGCCCTGGCCACAGCACTGGTCGGCGACGAGGTCCTCGATGAGCCGACGCAATGCGATCGGGTTCCGCAGTGTCGGTAGGCGGATGGCCCCATAAGGGTCGGCATCGAGATCCGCGGGAGGGCCGCCGCCGGTCCTCTGGCGCAGGGCATAGGCTCCCACATCCGCACGCGTACCGTCGGTATCCAAGCTGGCGGCGGGATCGCCGGCGTCGATCAATGGAGAGTCGGGCAAGGGCCTGAAGTCGTACGCCAGGGCATCGCGCAGCAGGGGCTCGGCACGGAAGTTTCCGGCTCCCGGATACCCACGCCAGATGTCGCAGTAGGTCGCCACGGGGTTGGTGATCGGGTTCAGCTGCTGCTCGCGGTTCAGCCAGAGCAGCGAGTTGGAGACCACAACCGGCCCCAGGATCCCGCCGGTAGAGGGGGAAACGTCGAGGACGGAGAACTCCCAGTTTCCATAGAACGTGCTGCGGTCCACCGTCGCCGACGACACGCCGATGCCTCCGGTGTAGATCGCCCCGCCCGCGTGGGGCGCCATCGGTACGGGCTGGCAGGTGAAGTTCGCCACGAACACGCTGCCGTCGATCTGGGCGTGATCCACGACGCTCATGGGGCTCCGCACGAACAGCGCCCCTCCATTCGCAGTATCGAACGCGGCGTTCTCGAGGAACAAGCAATCCTCGATCGTCACGTTCACCGCCGTCGGGGGATTGACGATCCCGGATACGTAGCATGCTCCGCCGGCCAAGGAACGGTTCTGGTAGAACGTACAGCCATCGAGCTTCCATGCCCCCACTCCGCCGGCGCCCCCCAGGATCCCGGATCCATTCCGAAAGAAGATCGAGCGCTCGATGGTGAGGTCGCCGACGAAAGCGCCTCCGATCGACTTGGCGAAGCAGTCGCGAACAATGCAGTCGCGGATCGTCGGAGAAGCGACGCCGGCTGTAGACAGGAAGTCCGGGTCGGAGCAGTCGAACGCGGCGCCACTGATGGCCGTATCCTGCGGCCGACTGTCCTTCACCGTGAATCCCTGAAACACCGAGCCGGGGCCCTCGCCGTCCCAGAAGGCCACCGCAGGCTCGAGGTCCCCGTTCCTGCTCGCGTCCAGCACGGTGACGCGCGCCCCCTGGACGCCGGTCACGGCGATCGCCTTCCCGTGGAAGCGTAGCGATTCTGGGTAGCTCCCCGGGGACACCAGCACGCGATCCCCGGAGACAGCGGCGTCGATACCCGACTGAATCGTGGGGTAGTCGGCGGGGACTCGCAGGGTGGCCTGGGCCGCCCAAGGGGAGCGAGTCAAGAGCCCCCCCACCCCGGCAAGCACCCCGACAGTCAGGAGGAAAAACCGAACACTCATGGAACGCAGGGACGGTTCAGAAACAGGGGTTGGGGACAAACAGCCGGCGGCACGGCGTGACCCACCCCCCGAATCCGGGTCCGCTCCGAATATCAGCATACCGAATCCATGACCTGCCCTCCGCTCCAGGACCAGCGCAGCGCTCCCGGCCTGGAGCGCTGCGCTGGCCCTGGAGCGGAGCGTAGGTCAAGAGGTTCTCTTGGAGCGCTGACATTGGAACGACTGAGTCTGCCCGGGTTTGGTGGACACCCCTGATCGGGCCATGATCTCCTTCTTGGAGGCTGTGGTCTTGTCCGACATGTCTATCCAACCCGAACAAGCTCACAATTAGACATGTGTTGTTCTACGCCAACAGCGCAGGCTAGGAAGTTGGCCAGCGGCGCCCCGCGCGGCATCAGCCACAGCGATCGGCGGCCACGGATGCGGAATTCTCCGAGTTGGTGAACGGGATTGGACAGCCAGTGGGTTCTTAGCCGCATCTCGCGCGGGGCGCTGCATGCAGGGCCCTGCCTCCCAGTCCGCTTCGTCTCCTGTTGAGGCACTGCACATCGATGAAGAACCGTCGCAAGCTCGCACTGACATTCGCTGCCCTGCTCGGGGCCTCGGGCCTCGTATTCGCTTGGGTTCAGGGAACTCCGTCCGTGAAATTGGCCGTACTCGAGTCCTACAGTTTTACGAGTCCCAGCACGTTTACCGAGCAGGAGTTGAGGGACGCGGTCGATGCGATCTGGGAGGGAGAGGCGCTCCCCGCTGGATTCACGCTCGATGACTGGCAAGGGCGTCTGAAGTTCGTGGACACGCTGGAGGGCCTGATCAGTGGAGAACGGGTGTATCGCATCGTCCTTAGGGACGATCCCGCCGACCTTGATGTGGCTCGGGTCTACGTGGATGGAGTCTTGGCGGTTGTCGCGAATCGAGCCAATGGGCGCATCATCGACCGTGCGGGCAAGGCGATCGCGATCGCCGATTTCCTCGTACCGGCCGCAGGCACCGACTACCAGATCGAGGTGGAGTGGGTCGCAACCGATGGGACGACCAGGGAATACATCTCGGCTGGAGTCTAGGCCACGCCAACGACGCTCTTCTCAAACGAACCCAAGAAACACGACAATCGGTAGCTGACCAATGAAAACCGCCCTGATTGCAGCCTTCAAGTCCCTGTCTATTCGCAACCTCGCCTCCATCGCGCTCTGCCTCGCCATCGCGGGCTGTGAGGCCGTCACCTCTGGCGACGAAACCGGATCCGTCACCGTCTGCCCGAGCGAGAACGGCGACTGGGAGTTCAAGGGAGAAGTCGGTGGAGAGAACGCCGAGCACATCTTCGTCAGCGTGGTCGGAGATGACGGCGAAGAGCTCCTCTGGGGTGGAGCTTCGCCCGCGCCGATCGAGCTCGATGTCAACGCCTACGGAGACCAAGTCGGATCGATCGAGGTCACCGTCGTCGGGGAAGACGGGAGCTCAACGACGCAGACCTTTACCCTGGGTAGCTAGGTACGGCTCCACTTCGAGCTCGGCCATGCCGATCCTCACCGGGAGCCTTGCACATGGCTCCCGGTATGAACGGCGCCTGAGGGTGCACCGTTCGATCCAGGCGCCGGCCGGCCCTCGAAGCAGTCCGTTCCTCGCCATCTCGGGCTGGGCTCACCGCGAACAGTACCAGCCATCGAGTATTTGATCCGGGAAAGTCGGGGGTCCGACGAGCAATGGCGAGATCGCAGGCTTCCATCCCCCGACGACCAGCGCCCCTCCGGGTGAACCTAGCGCCTCGCTCCGATCTCAGCGTGCCACGCCGCCTGTGCCGACCGCCAGTCTTCCGCGCGGCGGCCATGTCCGGCTTCGGATTCGAGCTCGTGCAGGCCGTCGTACAAATCGATCACGCGCTGGACGACCCCGGCCGGCGATGCGACGCCCAGGGTAGCCGCATACGTCTCCCCCAACTCCGCTGTCGAAGCCGAGCTCTTCACCATCCACTCCGCGCTTTCTCGCAAGAGGAGCTCCCCTTCCTCGGTGCGCCCTTGGGATACGAGCGCCATTCCCAGGTCGCTGAGGACTTGCCAGTCCAGCGGATCGCGCTCCGTCCCATTGGCATGGAGCGAATCGACAGACTCTCGAAGGCATTGTTCGGCCAGAGCATCGTTTCCGAGGTCGAGATGAAGTGCGCCGAGGCTTGCCAGTGCTTTGCCCAGGGCATCCCTGCGTTCGTCCGTGCGCGCGGTGTCGACACGTAGCTCCAGTACGCCGGTCAGGTTCCGGATCGACACCGACGTGTCGGGGTGATCGCCGCCCAGTACGCGGCGAAGACTTGCGAACGCCTCTCGGAAGCACCTTTCCGCCTCGGCCAGTTTTCCCTGCTCCACAAGCAGACCCCCCAGGTAGGAGATCGCGGTCAACGTCTCCAGATCGTCGTCGCCCAGCGCGCGGCGCTGCCCGGCGAGGAGCTCACGGTGGATCTGCTCGGCCTCGGCCGATCGACCCTGGTCCTCGAGCAGGAACCTCAATGCCCGAATCACGGCCCACGTGTCCGGGTGGTCGCCGCCCAGAGAATGACGGCTGCCTTCCAGGGCTTCGCGATAGAGCGCTTCGGCCTCGGAAAGCTCGCCTCGCTCCTGGAGCAGGAACCCCATGTCGATGATCGACCACAGGGTCAAGGGGTGATGGTCGCCGTACACTCGGCGATTGCCGTCGAGGGCTTCGCGGGCGAGCGGCTCTGCTTCCGACAGCCTCCCTTGCTCCAACAGCAGGCCCGACAGGTTGCTGGCCGCCAGCAGGGTACTCGGATGATCGCCGCCCACCGCAAGTCGGTATCCCTCCAGCGTTTCGCGGTAGAGGGGTTCCGCCGTTTGCAGATCACCCCGAGCCTGATGAAAATTGCCCATGTTGCCGATCACCATCAACGTCTTGGGGTGCTCGTCGCCCAGGATGCGGCGAAAGCCCTCGAGGGCCTCACGGAGATAGGGCTCGGCCGCGTCCAACTCCCATTCGGCGGCGAGCAACGCCCCCAGGTTGTTGACCGACTCCAGGGTATCCAGGTGATCGTCACCCAAGACTCGGCGTCTGGCTTCGAGGGCTTCGCGGTAAAGGGGTTCCGCTTCTGACGGCCTGCCTTGAGACTCGAACAAGTACGCCAAATCGTTGAGGGCGATCAGTGTGTCCGGATGGTCGTCTCCGAGCTCGGAGCGCCGGATCGACAGAGCCAGCTCTTGGGGTGCAGTCGCCGACTCGAGGAGGCCCAAATCCTCGAGCGTTCCCGCGAGCGTCAAGAGCAAGCGGGCGCGCACCAAGGGCTGTTCCGCGAATTCCGTGTCGATCGCTTCGAGGGTGGGCTCGAACAGGTTGTTCTCGAGAGCCTCGAGCGCCAGGTTCGTGAAATTGATACCCGCGAGGTTCGCGAGCAGCGCTTCCCTGCGACCCTCCGGCGATTCCTCGAGCAAGTCTCGGCGAAGCCGCAGGCCCATTTGCTCCGGGTCGACCCCGCTCAGCTGCGCGGCCTGGAACTGCGCGACCTGCTCGAGCTCCGCTGAGCGCGTCTGCGCGTCCGCTTCGGCACGCCTGGCTCGCTCGGCTTCGCGCCGCGCATCTCCCTCCGCTTTGCGGGCGCGCCGTTCGTTGTCCTGAGCCAGCTCGCGTTGGCGAGCTTCCTTGACCAGGGCATCACCCTTCTCGTCGAGCGCAAGGTCCAAAGACCTGTTCGCCTGCACGGTCCGCCAGAATCCTATGCCTGTACCGATCGCCCCCGCGACGAAGAGGAAGAAGATCACGGCCACTGCTACGACGGTCTTCTTGCGCCGCCGCACGAACTTGCGTGCCCGGTAGACCGCGCTCGGCGGAGCCGCGACCACCGGCTCGTCATTCAAAAAGCGCGCAATGTCGGCTGCGAACCCACTAGCGGTGCCGTAGCGCCGCTCGCGGTCCTTCTCGAGCGCCTTCATCACGATCCAGTCCAGGTCGCCGTCAAGGCCCTTCCCGAGGACGGACGCGTCGGCGCGGCGGTTGGCGGCGATGGTTGTGACGCTGTCTCCGGTCTTCGTGATACGCGTCGACGGCTTGTCCGGGTCCACCTCGCGAATCGTCCGCAGCAGCTCGTCGTAGCCCGACGCGATGACCTCGCGCAGATCGAAGGGCTTCGTGCCGGTCAGCAGCTCGTAGAGCAAGACTCCCAGGGAATAGACGTCCGCACGGGTATCAACATCGACCCCGCTCAATCCGAGCTGCTCGGGAGCCATGTACTCGGGTGTTCCCAGCATCTGGCCGGCGGCGGTAGCCATGGTGTGCGGTGTCAGCTCAGCGCTCGTCGCCTTAGCAATACCGAAGTCGATGACCTTCGGCGTGGGCTTTCCATCTTGCAGGGTGACGAGCACGTTACCGGGCTTGATATCGCGATGGATGATCCCCCTCTGGTGTGCGTGCTGAATGCCCTCGCAGGCCTTCGAGAAGAGAGCGAGCCTCTCGCGTACCGGAAGCTGCGATTCGTCGCAGTACTCGGTAATCGGTCGACCCGCGACGAACTCCATCACGAAGAACGGCCGACCGCTCTGCGTCGTCCCGCCGTCCAGGACCTTCGCGATGTGAGGATGGTCCATCATGGCGAGCGCTTGACGCTCGGCTTCGAAGCGGACGACCACCTCCTTCGTGTCCATACCCAGCTTGATGACCTTCAGCGCGACATCGCGCTTCACCGGCTCGGACTGTCGCGCGAGCCAAACGGTGCCCATGCCACCCTCACCGACCTCGCGCAAGAGCTCGTAGCGGCCGATCACGTCGCCGGCGCGCTCGCCGGTGGTGGACGTCGGGCCGGGCTTGGGGTCCGGGGGGGCGGGGGACATTTCGAGCGGCGAGAGGGGCTTCGGCGGGTCGGGCGGCTCATGGTAGGCCTTCCGGGCGCGCCGGAAACGGAGAACTCGCGCTGGATCTCTGCCGCCGGAGGGCCCTCCCGGGCCGTGCGCGGAGTTTCCGGGACCGACCGGCGGTCGGCTCCTCAAGCTGGAGGCGGGCCGAGGTCGATGGGCTCGTCGTCATGGGACTCCTCGCCCGTCTGCTTACGCCCGTGCCATTCGAGGGCGAATGTCGCTTCGAGCACCGAGACCGGGGCGAGGAGCTCTACTACGAGGACGAGGCGCACCAGGCGACGGTCGAGTTGACCCACGTGCGGGGCCGTTGCCTGTACCCCGATACCCTGATCTGGGAGGGGGTCCGCCCGAGCGCAGCGGAGCAGGCACGCGTCCTTCGCAACATGATCTTGCACCTAGCGGGCCGCCTACGCCGCTGCGTGAGGGTCGAGATCAACTCCGATGATCCCCGTGGCGAGCGCTGGCGTGCGGTCTGCTCAGGAATGCCCGAGGGAATGGTCGCCATCCGAGAGTCCTCCGATGACGAACAAGCGGAGTACACTCTGCGGACAATCCTCGAGGATCTGGGGCGCGGCAGCTCGATCCAGTTCGGCGAGGAAGGGACTCCGACCCAGGACCCAGAGAAGGTGAGGCAGGAGTTCGCGCGCGAGCGAGCGGAGAAACGCCAGGAGCGCGAGCGTGAACTGCGCGA
Source organism: Hippocampus kuda (assembly GCA_901007745.1). Lineage (NCBI taxonomy): Eukaryota > Metazoa > Chordata > Actinopteri > Syngnathiformes > Syngnathidae > Hippocampus > Hippocampus kuda. The sequence continues at coordinate 40,338 of CAAKHF010000009.1, forward strand.
CCTCGAGAGCTGAGCGGCGGACTGGCGTGCTCGCTTCGTGAACCTCCGACGATCCACAAGACGCAAGGCAGGACGACGGCCGTCGCGCCCGAATGGTGCAAGGGCGATCCGGTTGCGCGGTTCGCGCAGTTCGGCATCCTGAGCTCGCCCGGGAAGGGGGAAGTACGGGGCCGCACCCAGGTTCCTCGAGAGGGCCAGGCGTCGGCATGGGGGCCGAAGAAGCGGGCGAATCTCGCCGGATGGGTCCCGTGATCTGCCGCACCGTTCCGACCTGGCGGGACACGGATCGCTGAAATCCTCCCGATTCGGAACTGCTCCTCCACCCTGGTTCCAATGCGCTGCCGGCCGACCGGACGAACCCTCCCCCTTCCGGCCCAGGCCTCCCTCATGACTACTAGCCGCCTGGAGATCCGGGTAGCAGATTCCTGTCCCGATCCCGGAAGGAGCGATCGCTAGGAGGTTCCGGCGGAGGAGTCACGCGTTCCGTGGCTCCGCGAGCGACGCGCTCAACCGCTCGGATCCCCCCGCCAGCGAAACGGAGCCAATTCATGAAGACCCTCCTCTCTTCCGCCGTTCTCCTCCTTGCGACGAGTGTCACCCCGAGCGCCCAGGGGCTGGACGACAGCCCCTGTTGGGACCCCGCCTACACGACCGAAGAGGTCGAGGACCTGATGAGTCAGTGCGTGCCGATCGTACTACTCGACTTCTGCGGTCCGAACATGATCCCTGACCTCGACAAGCTGTGGGATTGTTTCAGGGAAGCGACGGACTCCTACGACGACCTCGTCGACAGCACCCAGTTGGACCTCCTGGCCCTCCTCACCACGTTCTTGACCCAGCGGGGGCAACTCGCCGATGACTATCAGCGTTGCGTCAACCTGGGCCTGCCAAACTGTGACGTCTACGAGCAGGCGCTGTGCGATGCGCAGGAAGCCCACAAGCTCGGGGTGGAAGCCGTCGTCGAGGCGTATTGCCAGGCCATCGAAGACATCCAGGCAGACTTCGAGGAATGCATGGCCGACGGCGGATGCGTCCCCTTCGACAACACCTGCGGATACACGATGGCCGCCCCTCCCGGGGAGTTCACCACCAGCCCTGTCAGCCCTCCGATCTGCAGCGAGACCGGCATGCCCCCTTCGGGCCCTTGCTATGACGCAGCCAAGGCTGATTACGATGCGGCGATCATGGCCGCGACCGAGAAAGCGGAGCTCGAAGCCTGGACGGCCTATACGGTCTATGCCACCGCCGTCGCCACGGAGCTAGACGAGTACAACGACTGCATCGACGCAGGAAACGACGAGACCTTCTGCTGCACGTTCTTCCTGACCGCCCTCCAGGGCGATGAAACCACCTATTCGGCCGCCCTCTTGGTCGCCACGACGACCTTCGCCCTAGAAGTGGCCGAGGCCAAGACCGACTTCCGGAATGCGGCCCAAGCCGCCTGCGCCAAGGGCGAATAGGAAACACGCAGCTCCGACGAGCCCTGCCCGGCCCGGGAGCCTCTTGGTGAAACACTGCGCTCCGCCCTCAGGGAGCAAAGTCCCGACCAAAGAGATCCCGGACCAACCCAAACAAAGGGTCCGAGGCGCTGGCTCTGGCAAGCGTCAGGACTCGGATCCAGGTGGCAACCGAGATGGTGGACCCCCGCCTTCGCCCCGGTGTGCCGCACGTGGCCGGAACTGCAACCTCGTCGGAATGCTCCGGCTCGAGCGATGTCCCCTACTTCGGGCGTAGTTCGACGATCACATCGATCGTCTCGTCCGCTCTCACGTCGACGAGTCGGGATGGGATTGGGTGATAGCGGTCGCCCACGGCGCCTTCGAAGTTGATTTCGTAGATGCCCGGTGCGCTGACCCACACGCGCATGTCCCGCTGGAGGCCGCCGCGGGTCACGCGGCCGTCGTGGTCGACCGCTCGGATGTACTGTGTGGTGCGGAAGCCTTGGGGGCCCGTGGGTAGGATGGTCCCGTTCTCGCGGAATTCGAATCGCAGGGCGTAGACGGGCTCGAGCTCGAACTTCACCGACTGGAAACCGGGGGTCAGTTGGAGCTCCTTTCCGTTTCCGCCGTATTCCCGCTCGCTGCCGTTCGGGAACTTGGGCCACACTCGCACGGACCCGGGTACGGCCCAGAAGCGGAAACGGCCCGGCTCCTCGGTGTTCGCCCTGGCCAATCCGTTCTGCACCTGGTTCGGGACGGTCTCCCGGTTGCGGTAGTAGAGCTCGCTGCGCGGCACCCGCTCGCCGGTTCGGCCATCGACCGTTTCGACGAGCACCTCGGCGAGCTCGGGGAGTACGAGCTCCAGGTCCTCGGCCCCAGCGGCCGGGAGGTCGATGATCCAGACCTTCAGGAACGGCAGGAGCTGAACCCGGTACCTGCCCACCGGGAGGTCCTCCACGCGGAACGACCAGGAGGGGAGCGCGCCAGTGGCCTGTGGCAGGTTGGCCAGTGTGAACTCGAAATCGGGCTTCATCCACCTCTGGGTGGGCTGGAAGTAGAGCTGGAGCCGCACCTGCTCTTCAGCGCCGAAGGCCGGGAAGGCGATTGTGCCACCGAGCGTCGCACGCGCCGGGGGTGCAGGCGGATCGTCCAGGATCAGGGCGACGGCGCCTGTCTCGCCGGCGGCGACGGAGACTTCCGTGCGCGCCAACACGGGCTGCTCCGTCCACGATCCCTCGCCCAACTCGACCGTGACGCGATAGCCGCCCGGGCGAAGGCTGTCCAGCCGCAGCCCCTCCCGTATCAGCGTTTCATCGAGCCGCTCGAAGTGAACGTACTGATTCCCGCCGTCCTCCCGGATCCAATAGACGCAGAGCATGGGGATGGTCTCGAGCGCGGCGTAGCGCTCGAGTTGAACGTTCGACAGTTGCACGTCCAAGGCTGCCGCCGGCTCCAGCAGCAACTCACGCGCGCCCTTCGAGACGTCCAAGGAAATCGACCCCCGGGCGTATCCGGGCGCACGTGCGAGCACGTTGACGCCACGCTCGGGCGGCCGCCAGTGGGTCAGCTCGACCAGCCGGGGCGAGTCCCCCGCCGCGGGAGACAGTGCCAGACCCGCGACCCTGGCCCTGGGCTCTTCCGCATCGCGCCCGCCCATCAGGGCGATCGGAGAGCTCAGGCCGTCACCGAGCAAGGAACTCGTACCGTTCCGCCCCCAGGCGGCCATCCCGGGACCCGAGCTGATGCGCAGCTCGACCCCATCGAGATGGGCCCGCGTGTGCGCGTCGCGGACATCGAGGGTGAACTCCGGCCAGAAGTCCGGCCGGGCGAGCCGCACCCGAACCTCGTGGATGGTGCTGCCATCCGCCCACTCCTCGGGGCGGGCCAGCGGATCCCGGACCCTCTTGCCGAGCAGATACGGGTGCTCGACCATGACCTCCAGCTCGCCCGGACGCAGCTTCTCCCGCCGCCCCAGGGTCGCGAGGGCCGGCCCCAGATCGAATTCGCTTCGGAGTCCACCGCAGGGCCAGGAGTGTCCGATCTCCGTGGGCCAGCTGTCGCGCTCGTCCACGCCCATCAGCGTGACCGTCGCCATGCGCGCGACCTCTTCGGTGACCCCTTCGAGGACCACGCGCAGCCGATTCGACCCCGCGTTGGCAGACGCGCGGCCGGAATCCTCATCCGCGAGCGCGTCCCGTCGCTCCGTCCCCGTGGCCGGCACGGAGACCTGCTCGTCGGAAGCGGCCGCAACCGCGGCGCCACCGCGCTCCCCCGGGGTGCTGGACGTTTCGACCGTCGCCGACCCCTGGGAGTCCACGCCCGGGGGGCGCACCACGAGATAGAGGCAGATTGCTGCCACGCCGACGGCGGCTGACACTTTGATCGTCGTTCCCATGGAGAATGCTCCTGTCACGTACGGGCTGACGCCACCACCGCTGGGCGCACTGAGCGCCGCAACCGCAGGCAACCAACGGGTCCGTTCGTTCCCGTGTCGCTTGTCGAGGGCCTCACGCAACTGCGCCAACCCGCGCTGCAGCCGCGTCTTCACCGTCGCCACAGGGATCCCCTGACGACCGGCGATCTCGCGCGGGGGAAGATCCTCGAAATAGCGCAGAAGGATCGTCTCTCGGCAGGTCTGGCTGACGGTGTCGAGGGCCTCGACGAGCTCCTTGCGCAGTTCGAGGCGTGCTTCGAGCTCGGCCCCCGCGGGCTCCTCGCTCCCCCTGCGCACCTCACGCTCCGTCCGCCGCGCATCGGCACGCCAGCGATTGGCCGCCAGATTGCGCGTGACCCGGGCCAACCAAGCGCGCAGTTGCCGACCATGCCGCGGCGGGCGTTCCAGGGTCCTGCGCCACACCTCCTGGACCAGGTCGTCCGCATCCTCGCCGACGAGATCGATCGCGAGTTGCTTCAGGAAGCTCTGATGCGACAGCATCTCTTGGGCGAGGCTGGGATCTTGATTCGGCATTGGGTGCGGCTCGGCGAGAAGAACACCACGGCGAGTCGAAAGGACTCGCGGAATCCGTGGGATTTGGAGGACCGACCCGTGGTTGCCCCCCACCGGGACCCTGCGGCCTGGCGTGCGCCACCCAACGGACACGCCGATCCGGACCGGTGAGCCCCCCTACGGGAGCGGGCAGCCGATCCGGTTCGAAGAGGGCGCTCGCGGTGACGTCCGACGGACACCACACGGTGACCCGGGTCACATTCTCCCGTGACCACCCCCTGTGGTCGAAATCCGTGTCCGGCGGGGAACTTCCATCGGGTAGCCTCCCTCTTGAAGCGGTGCTAAGGCCTTGAATTCCTACAAGCAGCTCGATCCCTCGCGTGCACTCCAGGTGCTCTTCGTGGCGACCGCGCTGGGCGTCTCGGGCCACGCGACCTACTTCCTCGCAGATTGGACGCCGAGGTTCGCGCTCTTCACGGCGGGGCTCTTGGCCTATTGCCTCCTCGGCGTCGGCGTATGGGGCGGGCGGCTCGGGTACCTGCGCTACCTGGTCCTGCAAAACGCGCTCGGCCTGGCGATCGTAGGCCTAGGGATGTTCATCGGACCGATCGAGATCCTGATGTTCCCCCTGGCCGCGCAAGGTGCTCTGGCCCTGGGGATGCGGCCCGCACTCCTACTCGCGACAGCCATGTCCGCGGGCATCCAGATCCCCTGGATGGCGGTCTACAGCGAGCCCTACAACGCGTCCCTGCTCACGAGCCACGCCGCCGGGGTGTTCTTCGTCGTGTGCTTCACGCAGCTGCTGAAGAAGGAGGTGGACGCGCGCGACCGAGCGGAGCGCTCGCGGCGCAACGCGGAGTTGGCGGCCCAGGGCGAACGCAATCGTCTGGCACGGGAGATCCACGACGGGCTCGGACACCACCTGTCGGTCCTCGCCGTCCAACTGGAAGGTGCCCGCCACCTGATCGCCACCGATCCCGAGCGAGCCTCCAAGATCCTCCTCGGTTGCCACCAGATCACCAAGGAGGCCCTGCACGAGGTACGCGCTTCGGTCGGGGCCATGCGCGGCGAGGTCATCTTCAACCGCCCCCTGCGTGACGCGTTGGAGGACGTCGCGCGGTCGGGCCGCGAGGCTGGACTCGACGTCGACGTCCAGTGGGAAGGCGCCACGGACAGCCTGGATCCGGGCCAGGTCTTGACCGTGTACCGTGCGGCCCAGGAAGGCCTGACCAACACGCTCAAGCACGGTCGGTCGATCCAGCGCGTCTCGATTCGGCTGACCTGCACGACCGAGCGCGTCCAGCTCACGGTTCGAGACGACGGCGAATCGCCGACCTCGCCGCAGCTTGAGGAGGAGCGCGCCGGATTCGGACTCGCCGGGCTGCGGGAGCGCGCCCAACTGCTCGGGGGAACCCTGATCGCCCGCTTCCTGGAGCCGCGTGGATTCGCGCTGGAGTTGGAGTTCCCACGATGAGCGGGCACCGGGTCCGGATTCTGATCGTCGACGACCAACCCCTGTTTCGCGAAGGGTTGCGCTTGCTCCTCGAACAGGCCGACGACCTCGAGGTCGCCGGCGAGGCCTCCAACGGGGTCGAGGCCCTCGCGTTCCTCGCGAACGAAGCGGTCGACGTGATCCTCATGGACGTGCAGATGCCGGACCTGGACGGCGTCGAGACCACGCGCGTCCTGACGCGGGACCATCCGGCCGTGCGCGTGATCATCCTGACGACCTTCGACGACGACGAGTACGTCTTCGAGGGGCTGCGCGCCGGCGCCGTGGGTTATCTGCTGAAGGATGCCGGCTCCGCGGACCTCACCCGAGCCGTGCGCACCGCCGCGCGGGGAGAGAGCTTCCTGCAACCCTCCGTCGCGTCAAAGGTCGTCGGAGAATTCGCGCGCTTGAGCGGTAAGAGCTCGCGTCGGCTGGTCGCGAACGCGCAGCTTCCCGACTCGTTGACCGACCGCGAGCTCGAGGTCCTGCAACGCCTGGCCGAGGGCAAGAACAACCGCGAGATCGCCCAAGCCGTCCACCTCAGCGAAGGAACGGTCAAGAACCACCTCACGCGCATCCTGGCGAAGCTCGGCGCGCGCGACCGCGCCCAGGCGGCGGTTCGGGCGAACGAGCTCGGCTTGATCTGAGGTCAAGGGCACGGAATTTCGTGCGCGGATCGTGACCTGTGGCACGCGCGGTCCGGCGAAGGACGGTCTAGCTTGGTTCCTTCACGGCCGGCCCCGTCCCTCTCCAAGCAAGATGATCCGCTCCAAACTCTCCCGTCGCGATTTCGTCCAGTCGGTGCTCGCAGCCGGAGCCCTCGGCCTCCTCGAGCGACCGCTGGTGGCCCTCGCGCTCCGCGACCTCGACCGTCTCAGCTTCCGCGCGAACCGGACGGCGGGAGCCGAGGGGAGCTGGGTCCTCGATCGTGTCGACGGCAAGATCCCTCGGGACCTGAACGGGACGCTCTACCGGACGGCGCCGGGACAGTCCGAGAACCATGGCGTCCTGCTCCGGCACATGTTCGACGGCGATGCCTACGCGAGCGGGTGGAGCTTCCGCGAGGGCCAGGCCTGGATGGCGGGTCGCTTCGTCGCGACCCCCGAGCGCCAACAGGAGCTGGCGGCCGGGCGCATGCAGTTTTCGGAGTTCGGCACGAATCCACCGGCGGTGGACGGCGGCCCGGGTCGCCGCCGCAGCGACAAGAACCAGCCGAGCGTCAACCTGGTCTATTGGGACGGGCGCTTGCTCGGCCTCTCCGAAGGCGGGCACCCGACCGCGATCGATCCGCAGACCCTCGCCTACGAGAAGCGCTGGGACTTCCGCGGGACCCTCCCGCGCCACTCGTTCACCGCGCATCCCAAGCTCGACTACCAGCGGGGTATCGGGTTCGGCTGGGGCATCTCGTATCAGAATGGCCCCACCCTCATGGTCTACCGGATGGAGCTCGACGGGACGGTGACGAGCCTCCACCAGGTGCCCCTGCGCGGGTCCTTCATGGTCCATGACATGGCGGTGACCGAGAACCACCTGGTGTTCCTCGTGCCGCCCCTGTTCTTCGAACGCGACTCGATGCTGAAGCGCGCGGCGACAAATGCCGATGCGTTGACCTACGACCCCGACCGCCCGATGCAGCTCCTCCTGCTGGACCGTGAGGCGGGGGGCGAGGTGCGGCGCTTCGAGCTCCCCGGGCACGTTCTCTACCACCACGCGAACGCCTTCGAAGACGAAGGCGTCCTGACCATCGACACCTTCTTGAGCGAGGACAACTCCCTCAACGAGATGCTCAGCTCCTTCTCGGCCGAAACCTTGCTGGGCTCGATGGCCTCGGCCGCGACGCGCTTGCGCGTCGACCTGAAGACCGGCGAGCTCTTGGGCAAGTCGGTTCTCGCAGAACGCCAAGAGTTCCCGCGGTTCGACGACCGCAGAGCGGGGACCGACCTGCGCTTCCTCTACACGGCGGAGGCTTCACAGCGAGACGACCCCCTCGTGTTCACGCACCTGGCGCGCTTCGACCTGCACGACTCGCGGGTCGAGCGGGTCCCCGTGGGCAAGGGGCGCGCCCTGGGCGAACCGGTGTTCGTGCCCCGTCCCGGCGGTGAGGCGGAACAGGACGGGTGGACGTTGCAGCAGGGCTATGACGCCGAACGCGACGTGTCCTTCGTCGAGATCCGCGACGCGGCGACCCTCGAGCTCGCCGCGCGGGTCTGGGGCCAGACCCACATTCCCCTCGGGTTCCACGGGAACTTCGTCCCGGAGGTGTTCCTGGACCGTCCGGACTGAGGGGCCGTGAGCGCTGCATCGCCCGCTCGCCCCCCACCCCGGGTATACGGAATCGGGAACCGGCGGTAGGATCGAAATGGATGGAGCCTCGCCACGGACGGCCAGCGCCTGGTCCTGGGGAATCGGTACGAGGATCCGGGAGGCAGTCAAGACCAAGGGACGGCGACGGTCTACGACCGCGTCGGCGGGGCCTGGATGGAAACCGCCACGTTGGTCGCCGCCGATGGCGCGGCCTTCGACGAGTTCGGCTGGGACGTCCTGGTCGACGGGGACTTGGTCTTGGTCGCGGCTCCGGAGGACGACGACTCGGCCTTCGCGTCCGGGTCCGTCTACGTGTTCGAATACGATGGAGCTGCGTGGGTCGAGACCCAGAAGCTCGCTGCGAGCGACCAAGGCTTCGGGGACATCTTCGGTTCGTGCATGGACCTCGACGGCGACCGGCTCGTGATCGGCGCCTGTCAGCGGACCAGGTCGGCGATCCTCGGAGTCGGACCAGGTCAGGCCTACGTCTACGAGCGCCAGGGAGGAGTGTTCGTCGAGACCGCCATCCTCACGGCGGCGAACGGGAGACCCGGCGAGCTGTTCGGCAGCGGCGCGCACCTGGAGGGGAACACCCTGCTCGTGATCGCGGAAGGGGACAGCGACGCGGTCCCGGACGGAGGGTCGGCTTACTGGTTCGAGCTCGAAGCCGGTCTCTGGGTCGAGAAACAGGAGTTCCGCCCCACCACGGTGCAAGCGGGGGACTTCTTCGCGCGTCGCGGCGATCGAGATGGCGACCGTTTCGTCGCGGGGGCCTCCTTCCGGAGTCTGGGTGGGAGCCAAGACGTGGGCGTCGCCTACGTGTTCGAACGCGACCCCGTCAGTGGGCTGTGGGCCGAGACCAGCGAACTGAGCTTCAGTGGACCGGCGGGCAGCAGCTTCGGCCTCGACTGTGCGGTCCTGGGCGACCTGATCGCGGTCGGCGCTCCCGGTCTCGAGAGCGGATCGACCTTCGCGGGTGAGGTCATCCTGTTCGATGCGAGCGCCGGTTTCTCCGAGATCGCCACGATCTCGTCCTCGACCGCCGCGCCGGGCGACTACTTCGGGCACTACCTCCTCTTCGATGGCGACTCGCTCTTCGCCGGAGCCCCCTTCGACCCTGTCGGAGGTGCGGCCTTCGAATTCGATGTTCGCGTGGCCCGTGCAGAGATCCGCGACGCCGCTCCCAACCCGTCCAGCCTTCGAGCGGACCCCCCCGTGCTGGGCACGACCATCGCGCTGAGCGTCGACCTCGGGTCGACCGGCCATGGCCTTGCGGGGATCACCGGGTTCCTGTCCCCCTTGACCTTTCCGCTCAGCGGCGGACAGGTGCTGCTCGTCAACCCCGCCGACCCTGCCGGTGAGCTCTTTGGCCTGCCCTTGGCCGCGGGCCCCCAGGCCCTGTTCTCGCTCCCGATTCCGCCCGATCCGAGCTTCCTGGGCCTCGCCGTCAGCGCCCAGGGCATCCACGTCGGAGGAATCAGCCCCTTCGCCCTCTCGAATGCCATCGACTTCGTCGTTGGAGCGCGGTAGTCGAGAGCTGCCAGATCTGACCTCGCGGCCATTGGCGGCCTTCACATGAGGCCCAGGGTGACGTCCAGCCGATTGGTCAATTGCCCCGTTCCCGCGAGATCGCTCAGCAGGGCCTGCGCGGAGAAGGTGAAACCGATCGAGCTCGTCTCGCTCGGCACAGGTAGATCGAACCGTGCGAGTCCCTGCGTCGCGAGCGCGACCTCGGACAGGACGAAGGCGCTGGACGGGTCGATCAGGAGCTCGCCCAAGGCCGTCGGGAAGGGGTCCTCCAGGGGCGCCTCATAGCCGAAGAGGAGGGTGAGTCCGCTCGCTCCGGCCGCTCCAGCGTCGACTTCGCTGGACCAGGTGGTTCCCAGGACGGGCTCGTTCAAGGAGTCGAACACGTCCGGGTTGATGCCGGTTCCGTTCCAGGAAGTCACCCTGGCGAAGGTCGGGACCCCGGGGGTGTCGTCCAAGGCCCGAACGAAGATGAAGTCCTGCTTCGCCTCCGCAGCGGTTCCCCCGGGGCAGGTCACGGTCAGGGAAACGTCGTACGTACCCGGATCGCGGTAGACGTGCCTCGGGTGCCGTACGGTAGAGGTCGATCCGTCCCCGAAGTCCCAATGCCAACCGAGGGCGGAATCGCCCGACTGGGACGTGTCCGTGAACTCCACGGCGAGGGGCGCAGGACCCCTGGCGGGGGCCGCCAGGAACTCGACCTCCGGTACCGTGACCACGACGATGGCTTCGTGCACGATCGACCGTCCGAACCCGCCCGCACCGGTGACCGTCAGGCCCACGGAGTACGTTCCTGCCTCAGCGTAAACGTGGGTGGGGTCCGTCTGAGTCGAAGTCGAGCCGTCGCCGAAGTCCCAGAGCCACGAGGTCAGGGCGGCGCGCCGGTGGACTCGTCCTCGAATTCGACTGAGAGAGGCGCGCAGCCCGACGTGCGCGACGCTGCGAAGGCCGCCGTCGGATCGCCGTCGGACAGGTGCAACAGGTAGATGGCACCGGCATTGGTGTTCCCGTCGTCGTCCCGGTCCGAGCCGACTGCCAGATCGGGGATCTCCGTCGCCATTCACATCCCCGATGGACGCAAGGCTGGATCCGAACCTCTCGGTCCCATCCAAGGCGGTCCCCAGGGATCCGCTGGCCGGATCGATCCGGTGGAAGTCGGGAAGCTGGCCGGAGGGATCGAAGGTCGCGATCCAGACCTCGTTGGGCAAGGTGAGGATCGGGGCCGGCGTATGGCTCCCGACGGCGATTTCGTTGCGCCCGTCTCCGTCGAGGTCGCCGACCGAAGCCAAGGAAAGCCCGAAGCGCCGGTCATCCAGCTGGGACGCCGGCAGGACACCCGACAGGTCCAGGGTCTGCGGGTCGTGCACGCCTCCGCCAGGGTCCAAGCCGAAGTGAACCAGATAGCCGCGCCGAGGGCTCGCCTCGCTGGTCTCCGGAGCGCCGACCAACAGCTCGATCCTCCCGTCTCCATCGAGGTCCCCCAGGTTCGCCAGGCTCCACCCGAAGTCGTCCTCTGGCCCCAGGATGTCGTCCAGGCCCGGAGTCACGCTGCCCAAGACCACGTCCGACTTCACCGTCCCGTCCCGATTCAGCAGCAGGATCCAGACGAGCCCACTCACCGATTGGGACACACTCTGCGTGGGCGCCCCGACCGCCAGGTCGGTCACACCGTCGCCATCGAGGTCCCCGAGGCTGGCCAAGGACCAACCGAAGACGTCGGATTCCCCGGGCGGGTTCGACAACCCCCCGGAAAGGGCGCTGATCTTCTGGGAGCGGAGGACGGATCCGGTCGGTTCGAGAAACAGGATCCAGACCGCACCGGTCTTGCCGCTCCCCCCGTCGGTGTCGCCGAATGCGCCGACGGCAAGGTCGGTCACACCGTTTCCATCGAGATCTCCCAGGGAAGCGACGGCCGATCCGAAGAACTCGAATGGTGCGAGCGGATCCGTGAACCCGCCCACGCCTTCGGTGATCTCGACGCCACCGAGGACGGTACCGTCCGACAGCACCGAGATGATCTGGACAGCTCCAGCGTCCGAATGGGCCGTCGAATCTCCGAAGGACCCGACCGCCAGCTCCAGGACGCCGTCCCCATCGAGGTCTCCCAGCGACGCCAGCGCAGAACCGAAACTCTCGCCAAACCCGAGGGTGAAGGGCAAGGGCTGCGTCAGCGAGCTGACCTTGAACTCCTCCACCACGCTGCCGACCTGTGCGTGTAGCCGGGACGCCGGGAGGAGAAATGCGAGCAGGACGAGCGTGCCGAGCTGCGGCAACCTGCGCTGGGGGCCCGTGAGGTTCATGCCTGTTGTTTCGGGGATCCGGCGTCGGGAAAACGCGCGGGGGGAATCAGAGTTGGGAGGTTCTCGCGAGATGGTTCCCCAGCCGATTCAGCAAGGATACGGATGGGGAGCGGAGGGTCTCGTCGAGTCTGGATCCAGCAACGGGTTCCTACCGCTCCGGTTCAATCGGCGATGCGATTGCGGAGAATCGCGATCCCCGTGGCGGAGTCGGAGTTGGCCGCCAAGTCGACGTTTCCATCGCGGTCGAAGTCGAAGGCGAGGAGCTGGGGGGATTCGCCCGCACCCGGGTGGAGGTCCAGGAGCGTGAAAGTCCCGGTGCCGGTCCCCGCGAGGACCGCGATCGAACCGCCCTGGGAATGGGACAGTCCCATGTCCAGGATCCCGTCCCCGGTCCAGTCGGCGAGCTCGACCTCGCTCCAGGTGCCGAAGGGGAGGTCCAAATCCAGCACCGGACGCAGGAAGGTGCCGTCGCCATTCCCCAGGAAGACACTCGGAACGGTCGGGGTGATGAACCTGGTCCCCAGGATGAAGTCCATGTGTCCGTCCGAGTTCAGGTCGCCGCACGCCAAACCGAAGCCGGAGACCGGGCCCAGGGAGGTCTGCGCGCCGAGCCCACCGAGGCCATCGCCCAACAACAACTGCGGCGAGCCCGCAGCGGCGACGACGACGTCGGGGAATCCGTCCTCGTCGAAGTCCGCCACGACCGAGTGCACGGGGGTCCCCACGAACGTGCCATACCTGCTCGGTGTCCCGAAGCCCCCGGCTCCGTCGCCCAGAAGAACGAGCACCTCCGCGCCCCCTCCGTTCACCACGACGAGGTCCAGGGCGCCATCCCGGTTCATGTCCACCGCGCGGGGCCGCTGGAGGTTCGAGCCGATCGGGCCGCTGGCGATTTGGACGAATCCTCCGGTTCCATCCCCCAGGAGGACGATCAGGTCGCTGACCGTCGACACGACCAAGTCCGTGCCGCCGACTCCGTCCAAGTCGGCCGCGGTGACGTACCGCCCGAGCAGGCCGATCCCGATCGACAGGGGTGCCTCGAGACCTCCCTGCCCGTCCGCTCGCCACAACAGGAGATCCAGGTTGTCCTTGCCGCAGGCGGCCAGGTCGGGCCACCCGTCGCCGTCGAAGTCGATGGCGGCGAGACCCTCGGACCGCAGCGTGTCCTCGGTCCGCAGCGCCCCGTCGACGCCGCCCCCCGGCAGCCCGGGATGGACGGCGACCCCGACGTCGTTCGCGAAGTACACCAGGTCCGCGAGGCCGTCGGCCGTGACGTCCGCCCAACGAACCTCCTCGGCCTCGCCGTGGGCGGCGACGAGCGCTCCCAGCGTGAAGCCACCGCCCCCGTCGCCGGAATAGGTCGCGACCGACGAGCGCCCCTCGTCCATCACGAGCAGATCCAGCGTCCCGTTTCCGTCCAGGTCCTCCCCGAGCAGACCGACGGGCTCTCCCACGAGGGGCAGGCTTGCCCCCACCGCAAAGGAACCGTCGCCTTGGCCCAGGAGGACCTCGAGGGCCGGAGAGCCCGCCGTGCCGACGACGACGTCGAGGCGGCCGTCCCCGTCCGCGTCCCCGGTGACGAGGATGCGCGGATCGTCTCCGGTCGCCTGACGGGTGAGGGGTCCGAAGGACCCCGCGCCGTCGCCGAGACCGGCGGCGACCTCGTCGCCCTCGGCGTTCGCCACGATCAGGTCCGGCACACCGTCCCCGTCGAGGTCTCCGAGCCGCACCGCACGCGGCTCTTCGCCGACCGGGAGACACACCGGCGGCGCGACCCCACCGAGAGTGTCGTTCAGGTGCACCGAGACGTCATCCCCGAACGGGTTCGCGAGGACCGCGTCCAGGAACCCGTCGCCGTTCAGGTCCCCCACGTCCAAGTCGTCCGAGAACGTCGAGCCACCGAAGGCGACCGCCGCGGACAGGCCCCCCGAGCCGTCGCCGAAGAGGACCACGAGCCCGTCGCCGCCGAAGTCGGACGTCGCGGTGCAGACGTCGAGGTTCCCGTCCCCCGACAGGTCCGCGAGCCGCAGGTCCGTCGGACGCCCGAGGGTCGTCGTGCCTTGAAACGGCGCGAAGGCGCCGTCGCCGAGGGCCAGCCCCACCCGGATCTCGTCGTCCGGGCTGCCGAAGGCGATCCCGACCAGGTCCGGGACGCCGTCGCCGTCGAGGTCCCCGACGTCCCCGACCAACTCCGAAGCGGCTCCCGTCGACACGAACCCCGCCGCGAACAGGGGCTCCGTCGCGACCCCACCGAACAGACGCAGGCCGTTGGAGAATGCGATCCCCCCCATCGCACTCCCGTCGGCCACGGCACCCTGCGCGACGACGGTCTCTCCGCAGAGAGCGAGCTCCAGGGCGGGCTGGAACAGGAGCTCGGCCGAAGCCCCGCCGGCGTCCAAGGAGAACAGCTCGAACGCGAACGCCCCACCGACATGGAACGTCGCGCCGTAGGGGGGCAGGAACACGGGTGCCTCGAGCTGGGAATAGAACAACGCGGCGACCGCGTCCGGCGGCCCCCCCCGGAGGGCGAAGGCGAAGGGACCGCCAACGACGGGGGCGCCGGCCGGGGTCCACAGCTCCGGCCCCGGCGCGCCCGCGTCCAGCGAAACGACGGAGACGTCGTCCTCACAGGCTTCCTGCGCAGTCATGTGGGGGGCGGGGATCCCCAGGAGCGAGACGGTAAGGAACCCTAGAAGGCGGCGAAGACCCATGGAAAAACCTCGAGCGGGGGGGACACAGGCTCCGCTTCCCGTCGGCGATCCTCTCCCAAGGAACGCGTTCGAGCGGTGTGCGAGACAGCCCTCGTCCGGGTTGGCCCCCATACGGCTCGCCGACGTATTGCTCACGGCGCGAGTGCGGTTCTCGCGAACATAGCACACCGCCGGCGGTCTGTGCAGGGCGCCGAGCGCCAACACCCGCGGGGCAAATGGAGCGTGCTCCCTCCCCCCGACGCACCACGATCTCCTACAACGGGGGGCATGCACACGGCCCGCCTGACGTTCCTCCCGGTCCTTCTCGTCCTCCTCGTTCCGCTGACCTCCGCGGCCCCCGACGATCGTGAGCGCTGCGCCGAGCTCCTCGCCCGCGCCGAAGCCGATCCCCTCCTCCGGCTGGAGCTGCGGGAGCACGGGGGCTCCGGGACGGTCTTCCTGCGGGGCTCCTATACCGTCCCCGAGGATCGTGCGACCCAGGAGGGCCGGACGATACGGCTGGGCTTGGTCGTGTTGCCGGCCCTCGACGACGAGCCCGAGCCGGATCCCGTGTTCGTGCTGCACGGAGGCCCCGGTGCGCCGGCGACCTCGCTGTTCCCCCAACAGGTCGGCGGTTGGATCCGGAAGGACCGCGACGTGGTTCTCGTGGATCAGCGCGGCACGGGCCGCTCGAACGCCCTGACCGTTCCGCTCGCGGGCAGCGACGACGACCTCCAGACCTACTTCACGTCCTACTTCGAGGTCGAGCGCTACGAGGCCGCGCTGGTGGAGATCCTGCAACGCGCCGATCCACGGCACTATACGACCGACAACGCCGTCGACGACTTCGATGCGGTACGCGAGGCCTTGGGGTACGACAAGGTCAACCTCCGGGGCGGGTCCTACGGGACGCGGTCCGCCCTCGTCTGGATGCGGCGCCACCCCGAGGCCATCCGCACGGCCACCCTCCAGGGCATCGCCCCGATCGCCTTCCGCAACCCCCTCCCCCACGCGCGCGAAGCCCAGGATGCACTCGACCTGATCTTCGAGGAGATCCGTGGGGAGCCCCGCTACGTCGAGGCCTTCGGCGACCTCGAGCAGAAGTTCCAGGCGACCCTGGCCCGACTGGAGGAGGCCCCTGCCGAGATCGTGGTGCGCCACCCGGTCACCGGTGAGTCCCAGACCGTGCAGCTCACGAGGAACGCCTTCGCGGAGAGCGTCCGCTTGCAGCTCTACAGCATGCCCACGAACCGCCGCCTGCCCGCGCTGCTCCTGCGGGCCTACGAGGGAGACTTCCGGGACCTCGCCGAAGCCTCCCTCGCGATGAGCCGCGCGGTCCGGGGCCTGATCGCCTGGGGCACGCTGATCAGCGTCACCGAGAGCGAGGACCTGTGGCGCATCCATCCGGACGAGATCGAAGCGGCCTGCGCGGGCACCTTCCTCGGGGAAACGCGGATCCGCGAACAACTCGCCGTCGCAGCGATCTGGCCCAGCGGACGCGTCCCGGATGCCTGGGCCGAACCGGTCCGAGCCGACGTCCCGACCCTGCTCTGGTCGGGCACCCACGACCCCTCGACCTCCCCCGAATGGGGCGCCGAAGCAGCCAGCCACCTGCCTCGCGCCCTGCACATCGTGATCCCCAGCGGCCACGGCGTCTCCGGCCCCGCCGTCGAACGGGTGGACCGTGCCTTCCTCGAGAGCGGGTCCCTGGAAGCCCTGGATCTCTCGGAGGTCGAAGGCCTGGAGCTTCCTTCCCTCGTGCTGCCCGAGGACGGGGACTGAGTCACCGAGGGTCGCCGTGGGTGCGGGCGGGCGGCTCGCGCGGGCGGGCCTTGTCCCCCACCGGAGCGGGAGTATTCCTCCGGAACAGCCAGCCCAGGCCCCCTTGCGGCGGCGCCGAGCGAGTGGTCTGCGGGAAAGTCCCGGGTTCCTGAACCGGTCCCGGGGAGCAGGAAGTTCGGCAGGACCGAAGACCTGGAGTCCCTGTCGCTCGACCGGGCCCCGGTCGAGCTTCACCGGTCCGTAGCCTCCCTTCCTATGCAACAAACCTCTGACTCGCTCGACTCACTGGCTCTACTCGAAGGGCTACGGCAGATCGTCACTCCCGAGCGCTGCGTCTTCCACGCGTTCACCTACCGCGGGATCGGGGTCCTCTACGACATCGCGACCGGCACTCTCCTGCAGCCTTCGCCGGCCATGATGCGCCTCCTGGAGGGATTCGAGTCGGGGCTCAGCAATGAGGAGCTGCTTGCAGACCTGATGGCGCACGACCCTGGCACGGACCTGGCGGTCCTGGAGGGCGAGATCCGGCAGCTCCACGGGATCGGACTGTTCCGCTTGCGGCCGCTGGACTCCGAGAGCGTACGGGAAGAGAAGATCCAGTCCCTTCTGGAGCACGCACCGCGCAAGATGATGATGCTGGTTCAGACGTCGTGCAACCTGCGGTGCACCTATTGCTACGAGGTGGATTCCGGGTTCCACACGTCAAAGACCAAGGAGCAGATGGACCTCGAGACCGCGAAGCAGAGCGTGGACGCACTCGTCGAGCGGTCGAGGACGCGCAAAGACCTCGAGATCACGTTCTTCGGCGGCGAACCGCTGCTCAACTTCGAGCGCATCCGGCAAGTCGTGCAGTATTGCCGCTCGATTGAGCCCGCCACTGGAAAGCGGTTCCACTTCCTGATCACGACCAATGGCGTCCTGCTCGACGACCAAAAAATCGAGTTCTTGGTCGAGCACCGCTTTGCCGTGATGCTCAGCCTCGATGGCCCCCCCGAGACGAGCGACCTCGCTCGCATGAACCTGGGCGGCAAAGGGGTCGGCGCGAAAGCGACGGAGAACGCAAGGCGACTCATTGCAGCGCAGAAGCGGGAAGGCGTCCGACCTGCGATGATCCGCGCCACGCTGTCTCACCAGAACCACGACTCGCGCGCCATCGAGTCGTACTTCGCGGAGCAGGGCTTCGAGCGCACGATGCTGGGTGCGGCCACGGGACGGGCGCACGCCAAGGGGCAAGCCGACCTGACGACGGACGACATCGAGGAGCTGGGGAGGCTCCACGACCATCAGATCGAGCGCTACATCCGCGGGATCGATCGGGAAGGCGCTCGGTCCGGAGGCGGAGGGATCGAGCGAGGCTTGAAGCACCTCGACAGCCAACTGGCACGCGGAGAATCCGCGGAGGTCGGGTGCGGCGTCGGCCGCAACGTCCTCGCACAATCCGCCGACGGCAAGTACTACCCCTGCCATCGGTATGCCGGAGAAGATGCGTATCTCCTCGGAGATCTGGAATCCGGCTTGGACCAGGAACGGCTCGGCCAGTTCTACCGGCAGGTTCTGGACGGGTTCGACAACCACTGTTCGAAGTGCTGGGCGCGCGTGGTGTGCGGGGGTCAGTGTGCCCACTACATTTCCCGGCCCGATGGGCAGGTCGGCACGCCGGACGAGGAAAGCTGCGACTCCATCCGGCGTGGGATGGAGCGCATGCTTTGGCTGCGTGGCTACCTGGAATCCAAAGCGGAGGCCATCGAGAACTGACGTATCCCTGGCCTCCCTCCCGGGAACGAGCCCCCCCCCAACGCCAGAGCGCACGATCGCGCCTCACAACTTGTCAGAGCGAAGCGGCAAGCCAAGAGGACTGCCGCAGCACCACCCCACCGAGAAGACCGATGAACAACGATCCGAAGAACCCGAAGGATCTCGAATCCCAACGACCGGCCGCCACTCCGCAGATGCGACGTCGAGAGCTCCTACGCCTGCTCTCAGCGGCCGGGCTGGGGCAGTTCCTGGTCCTCAGCTCCGGCTTCCAGAACCTCGCAGCAAGCCCCGGCCGAGGTGGAGCCGGTCAAGAATGCGGGGTCGGCCCGATCGGTGGGGCCGTTGCCAAGGACTCCGAATGCGGAACTGCCGGTCCGTCGGGCGCCTACTACAACGACTTCTCCTGCACCATGAAGAAGTCCGCCACGACCTTGCACAGCGACAGCGCCTGCGGCCGCCAGATGAACCCGAACGGGAACAGCGAATGGAACGACCAGGACTGTGCCATGGATCTGGGAGGAACGGGTGCTCTATCGAGCGACGACGATTGCGGCGGTGCGTCTCATATCGGCTCGGGTCTTCACTCGGACGACGACTGCGGCATCTCGCCTGGAGAATTCGAGACCTATGAGGACGATGACTGCGGTCAAACCGCGGCTGGTGCCTCCGCTCCGAACGGCGATGAAGACTGCGGAAAGAGAGCCCTCTACGAGTTCGAAGCACTGGGGGATGACGACTGTGGACTGAGCACCGGACGGGGGCAAGCGGTCCACTCCGACGAGGACTGCGCTCTCCCGGGCACGCTTGGTGATCCGCACGGCGACGAGGACTGCAACCAGCCGGACGGTAACGGAGGGACTCACACGGACGACACGCAGCCACCGCAGTAACCTGCCGCGAGCCTGTGCTCGGCGGTGGTTCGTCGCCACCGAGGATCCCGGCCGCCCCCGAGCACGGATCCGGTCACCCGACCAGCACCGGGTCGGCTCGCGGCTGCGGCAGATTTTCTTCCGCAGGCTGGCGAAGCATCCTGCGGTGTAGTGGACGACGCAATCCTCCCCGAGCCTGTCCAGGCGCAGTCGCGCCCGATCGGGAGACCCAAAGGGGAAGTGCGGGCTTTTTCTCGGGAATGGTGACCGGTTTGGAAGGCGGCTGTCGCCTGTCGGGTCAGGACACGCGTCTGCCCCGATTCGGTGTGCTATGGTCCTGCTTGCATGTCACCCCCTTCTGCGGAGCAACCTCCGGAACCCCGGCCGCCGGGTGAGGAGACCCTCGCCCTGTGCGCCGCCGCCGACGAAGACCCGGTGCAGCGGGAGAAGTTGTTCGAGCTCGTCTATCGCGAGCTCCGGCAGCTTGCCATGCGCTGCATGGCCGATGAGCGGGTGGAGCACACGCTGCAGCCGACGGCCCTGGTGCACGAGGTCTGGCTCGATCTGGTCGGAGACCGAACAGTGGCGTCGGTGAAGGACCGGCAGCGGTTCCTGGCGATCGCGGCCCAGGCCATGCGGCGGACGCTGATCGACCACGCGCGCGGCCGCGGCCGCCTCAAGCGAGGGGCCGGGTGGAAGCGGGTCGAGCTGGGCGGTGAGGCGGCTCCGATCGAAGACCCCCTCGACCTGGAGCGCATCGATCTCGCGCTCGAGGCCCTGCGCGAGCGCTCGGAGGAGTTGGCGCGCCTCGTCGAGCTGCGCTTCTTCGCCGGGCTGCCGATGGCCGAGCTGGCACCGGTGCTGGGGATCTCCGAGCGCACCGCGCGCCGGGACTGGAGCTTCGCTCGTTCATGGCTGCAGAAATGGCTGGAGGAACATGACGACTGAAGATCGCTTCGACGCGGTACGGCGCATCTTCTCCGAGGCCCTGGAGCTGCCGACGCCGGACCGGGACGCGTACCTGGAACGCGCCTGTGAGGGAGACGCGGAGCTCCTGCACGAGGCGCGTGCGCTGCTTGCGACGGCGGAGGATGCGGATCCACGCCTCGAACGGCCCGCCATGGCCAGCCTGATCGGGGCGGTCCACGCGGAGACGGCGTACCCCGACCGGATCGGCGGGTTCCGCATTCTGGGGATCCTCGGGAGCGGCGGAATGGGGGTGGTCTACGAGGCCGAACAGGAGAACCCGCGCCGGCGAGTCGCGCTCAAGGTCGTACGCTCCCCCTTCGTCACCGAGGACGATCTGCGCCGCTTCGAGCTCGAGGGGCGCGCCCTCGCGTGGCTGAACCACCCCGGGATCGCGACGATCTTCGCCGCCGGCGTCTCGGGGACGGGCGCCACGGCCCAACCGTACCTGGCGATGGAGCTCGTTCGCGGCCAGCGGATCGATGCCTATGCCGAGCGCGTGGGACTGACCACCGCGGAACGCCTCGAGCTCCTCGCGCGGCTGTGCGATGCGGTGCACCACGCCCACCAGAAGGGCGTGATCCACCGCGATCTCAAACCCGGGAACGTGCTCGTCGACGAAACGGGCCAGCCCAAGGTGCTGGACTTCGGGGTCGCGCGCCTCAGCGGCGAGGACATCGAGGCCACCACGCGCCACACGAGCGTGGGCGAGATCCTCGGCACGTTGGCCTACATGAGCCCGGAGCAGGTCCGCGGGGACCCGGCGCGGGTCGACGTCCGCGCGGACGTCTATGCCCTGGGTGTGATCGGATACGAGCTGCTTACGCGCAAGCGGCCGATCGACCTGACCACACGCGAGCTGCTCGAGGCGATCCAGGCCATCGTCCACGAAGAGCCCCCGCGCCTGGGGGGGATCGACCGGCGGTTGCGGGGGGACGTCGAGACGATCGTCCACAAGGCGATGTCCAAGGACCGCGACCGGCGCTTCGAATCGGCCGCCGCCCTCGCCGCCGACCTGCGCCGCTTCCTGGCGAACGAGCCGGTCTCTGCCCGGCCCGCGAGTCGGACCTACCAGTTGCGCAAGTTCACGCGCCGGAACCGAGGGCTCGTCGGAGGGCTCGGGGCCGTGTTCTTGGTCCTGCTCGTCGGAGCGATCACGAGCACCCTGCTCTTCTTCGAGAAGGAGGATCAACGGCTCGCCGCGACGCAGCGCGGAGAGGAGCTGACGATCGCCCTCGCACAGGCACAGGAGAACCTCGGTCGCGCGCTCCAGGCGGAAGAGGAGGCGCGCACCGAGGCCGACACGGCGACCGCGGTGACGGACTACCTGATCTCGCTCTTCGAGCACGCCAGCCCGGATCAACCGGGCACCGGAGGGGGCGAGAGGTCCCTGACGGCGCTCGACCTGCTCGACGCAGGCGTGGAGCGCATGGGCGATCGCTTCGACCACCGGCCGGCGTTGCGGGCCCGCCTCGTCAACGTCTTCGGCGAGATCTACAAGTGGCTGCAACGCTATGAGCGCGCGGAACCCCTGCTCCAGGAGGCACTGGTGCTGACGGCCGAGGTGCACGGCGAGGACAGCTCCGCCTATGCGGATCCGCTCGAGCGCTTGGCCTGGATCCGGTTCGTGAAGGGGGACCTGGCGGCCGCCGAGGACATGCAGCGGCGCGTGCTCGAGCTGCGCGGGCGGCATCTGGGGACAGACCACCCGCTCTACGGAGACGCCCTGGCCAACCTGGCGAGCTCGCTCATGTGGCGGTCCGCCTACGGCGAGGCCGAGGCCCTGCTCCTCGAAGCCCGCGCGCTGCGCGCGGGTCGGGAGCACGAGGCGGATCGAGCGGTGATCGACTGCAACCTGGGCACCCTGTCGTTCCTGACCGGCCGCTTCGCCGATGCGGACGCTCGGTTTCGCGGTGCGCTCGCGATCCAAGAGCGCCTGTACGGGTCAGACCATTGGCGGCCCCTGCAGACGAAGCTCGGCATGGCCTCCAACCTGTGCGCGTATGCGGAGGCCGGTGCGCCTGCCACCCTCGAGGCCCTGGACCTGGCACGCTCGGCGCAGGAGGGTCTGTCGTCGATCTTCGGGGCCGAGAACCGCATGACGCATCGAGCCCGGTACATCCTGGCGCTCTGCCTGCGGTCCGCCGGAGACTACGGGGCGGCCGAGGACACGCTGGTCGACACCCTGTCGATCCAACAGGCGCAGGGCCTCGATCGTGATGCCGCCGATACTCTGCTGGCCCTGGCGCGGACGGTTCAGGACGCTGGCCGGCCGGGGGAAGCCGAGCTCCTGTACCGGGACGTGATCGACCTCCTGGAGCGCACGGAGATCCTCCGGGACGACTCCCTCGCGACGGCCCGCCACAACCTGTCGCAGATCCTCCTGGCGGACGGACGCCTCCCCGAGGCTCTGGAGCTCGAGCAGGCCGCCCTGGACGAGCGCATGCGGACCCTGGGGCCCGATCACATCGCGACCCGGACCTCGCGGGACAACCTGGAGGAGATCCGACGCCAAATGGGTCAGGACGGGCGCTAGGAGCCGCCCGCTCGGGAAAACCCGCGAATCCTGGCCACCTCCCGAGCCAGGTGTCGCCCAGGGGGTCGAGCGCGCGATTCCCGTGCGCAGAGCCCCGGAGACCCGACCGTGAAACCCTTTCTGCTCCACCGCCTGCCTGGCCTCGGCGTGCCGCTCCTGTTCCTGTCTGTCGCCGGGTGCGGGAGCGGTGGCTCGGGGTCCGGAGCCGAGGGTGATTCCGAGCAGGAGACCCTCAGCATCGAGTCCTTCGGCTACGAGGACCCCCACGCCCCGGAGTTCCACCCCCTGGGCGAGCTGGACGTCCAGCACGTCGTCAGGCGCGACGAGACCATCGTGTTCGCCGGGGATTCCGCGGGACGGCGCACGACGGCCTGGAGCATCGACGACGGCCTGCGCTGTGACGAGGACGGAGAGCGGGAAGAGTGCGCGACCAACCCCGGCGGGTGGAACGACCGGGACGTGGTCAGCTCGGCCCTGGGTGACGGTGACGTGCTGGCGACCGAGACCGGGGATCTCGACGGCGATGGGACCCCGGAGATCGTGTGGGTGGTCGAGGACGCAGACCGACACGTCCTCCGCGTGCAGGCCCTCGAGCCGGCCGGGTCCCTGCTCGAAGCAGGGACCGGCTTCGAGGTTCCCATCGCCCCCCATGCCCAGGGCGGCAGCGTGAACCTCAGCCTGGGTGACCTGGACGGGGACGGGCGTGACGAGCTCGCGCTCACCGACAAGTGGGACAACGAGCTCGGCGCCCTGCGGGTGTTCGACGACTTCGAGGCCGGCGCCGGGCTCCTGTTCGAGCATCCGATGGCGAGCCCCGGCGCCTCGGGCGACCGTCAGGGCTGGAGCGTGTCCTGCGTACAGCTCGACGGGGATGCACCGCTCGAGTTGATCTGTGCCGGCGTCCGCTATTCCGGGATCACGTTCCACGACGACCTCCTGACGGGCCTGACGCTCCTGCACGAGGCCACGAACGACGATCCCTACGGATACGCACAATACCAACGCGCCCAAGCGGTCACGGGCGACTTCGACGGGGACGGGCGTGGTGAAGTCGTCGTCTGGTGGACCGGGGGCATCGGCGTCTCCGCGGCCGAATCCCAGGTCCTGCTCGTCGACGATGCCGGAGCCGACTTCGAGTCGAGCCCGGTCGAGATCCCCGGTGACCCCCAGAGCCTGCGCTATTCGACCCTCGAGGCCGGCATCGCGGCCGACGTAGACGGCGACGGGTCCGACGAGCTCGCCTGCGTCACCCGCTACAGCGGGGGATACGGCGAAGAGCTTCGCTCCTACGTCGACCTGTTCGAAGGGACCCCGGGGGACATCCCCCAACTCGGATGGGCGCGGTCGATCGCTCTTTCGGCCGGCGACCGCGATGCCGACCTCCGCGAGGAGATCGATTACGTCCTGCGCGCACAGACCGCGGTCCACTACGGCACCATGGAATGGCGCCACGACGGCCGCGACCCCCGGGCCGTGACGATCCACGAGGGCGAGCGCACCGGGTACCCGGACACCTGGCTGCCGGAGCGGGTGTCCTGTGTCACCGCGGACTTCGACAACGACAGCAGCGTCCTCCGGTACACCGGCAACAAGGAGCTGCGACTGGGACCCGTGGTCCCGATCGTCCTGATCGCCGCCCCCCCCACCAAGGCGGGCATCGGCCAGAACGTCGAAGACACGTCGGCCTCCTACGGAGTCGCCCAGTCGACGGAGAGCGCGTATACGATCGAGACCGGGGTGAGCACCTCCCTCTCTCTGGGCGTAGAGGTCGAGGACCCCCTGGGGCTGTTCGGCACGAGCGCCCGGACCAGCATCGAGGAATCCCTGTCCGCCTCCGAGACGACGTCCACGACCCTGGAGGTGTCGCGCAGCTTCCTCGGGGGTCACGACGAGGACTACGTCGTGTTCCAGGGGACCCTGTACCACTCCTACGAATACGAGATCCTGGGGGCGGCGGACCCCCTGGCCGTCGGTCGGATCCTGGCCCTCGAGGTGCCCGTCGCCACGCGCGTGTACAAGTGGACCTTGGACTTCTTCAACGCGAATGTCGGCCCGGAGGAGCGGCTCGAGCGATCGCTCCTGGGTCATCGCATTGGCGATCCGGGCTCCTATCCGACGTTGTCCGAAGCCCAGGTCCTCGCCGGTTCCGACAGCGGCTATCTCACCGGAGCGATCAGCACCCCCCAGGGGACTGCGCCGAACGGCATCGGGTTCTCGGTCAGCGAGGCGGTCTCGGAGGGGAAGCAGCTGTCGTACGCGATCACCGACGAGGCAGAGGTCCAGATCGGCGGCGTCGCCTTCGGCGCGAGCACCAGCGTCACGCGCGACTACCTGTGGTCCGTCAGCGTCAGCGAGTCGACGTCCTTCGACTGCCAGGTCGGCGGGATTCCCGACCCCGACCGATGGGCCGACTGGAACTACGACACCGGGCTCGTCGTCTACACCCTGGAACGCCCGGGCCGTCCGGCGCACCACGTCCTCCACTTCTGGACCCTCCCCTACGGCGCGGCCTATGGCGAATGAGCCGACGCCGCCCGACCGGACCCCGCGCAGGACTTGACCCCACCGACCCGTGTGAGAGTAGGCTGGTGGGATGATCCATCCCGTGCTGCCCAGCCTTTCGTTCCTGGTGTCCCTCGTGGCGCAGGGCGCCGATTCCTCCGCAACGGAGCAGACCAGCTTCTGGGAATGGGCAGGCTCCGTCCCGTGGTACGCATGGGTGGCCGCGCTCGGCGTCATCGGGGGTTGCTCGGTCGCGATCACGGGGATCGTCACGACCCATCGCGAGAAGATGGAGGCCATGCGCATGCAGATCCACTCCGATCCGGGGCACTCCGACCCGGGCTACGACTGACGCGACCTCGGGGCGCATGCCGGTCAGGAATTCGGCCGGTCAGGAATTCGGCCGGTCAGGAATTCGGCCGGCCAGGAGTCCGGCCTGAAGTGCTCAGTGCGCCCAGCGGCCCCGGCCGGACTCCAGGTCCTCGCGCACCATGCGCAGGTGAAGGCGCAGCTCGAAGAGCTCGTCCGCGTAGCCCAGGGGTACCGAGACGGAGGCGAGCTCGTCGTCGAAGCGGTCGAGCTCGCGCGCCGCCTCGGACAGCTCCTGGGGGGAAGCGCTGTCCTCGCGCAGGCGCTTCTCCAGATCGATGGTCCGGCGGTACCAGCGGAGGATGCGCCGTCGCACGCGCCAGCGGTACACCGGAGGGGCGAACCGCAGGAGGGGGAGCAGCAGCGTGATCAGGGGCAGGAGCAGGACCTTGAGCCGGTCCACCAGGGCGGCGACCTGGAACGGGAGGCCGCGGTACAGGAACGACGGCCCCTCCTCGAGCGCTTGGCGGGCGGCGACGGACGGGGCGACGTCGAGGAGGGCGACGCTGGGGAACTCGCCCACGTCGGCGATCGCACCGCGCGCCGAATACTCGAGCTTCGCGCGCTCCACCAAGAGGCCGACCACCGCGGGATGCAGGTCCTCCTGGGCGACGAGGGTCGCGGCGGGCGCGACGGTGTGCAGGGCTTCCTCGGGCAGATCCCCCGCGAGGTCGATCGCCCCGGGGTGGACGACGACGTGTCGAAGGAAGGGCAGGGTGCGCGCGAGACCCTCGGCTCGTTCGAGCTCGGCCGGCTGGACCTCGGGGTCGTCGAACAGGGCGCGGACCCGTTCCGAGCGCGCTTTCGCGACGCGCAGGACCGCGAATGGCACGTCCCCGGCGGGCGCGACTTCCACGCCCGCGGCCTCCAGCACGCGCTCGGCCAGGGCGCGCGTGCCACTGCCCGCAGCGCCGAGGTCCACGGGTCGGCCCTCGAGCTGGTCGAGCCGCCGGACGGGCTCGCGCGCGAACACCCACAGGGGCTCCAGATAGAGCGCCGCGACTCCGGCGAGCTCCGGCTCGTCCTGGCGCGCTACGCCGCCCTGCACCAGGGCCACGTCGACCTCGCCCGCGCGCAGGAGCTCGAGGTTCTCGACCGAGCCCCGGGTCGGGACGAGGACCGGCTCGATCTTCGCTCGCCGCAGCGCGGCCGAGAAATGCTCCCCCGCCCGGGCGTACCCACCGCCCTCGGGCCCCGTGGCGATCCGCACACGCTTCGGCGGTGGCGCCCCCACGTGCCGCAGGGCGAACGCGAACCCGGCCAACGCCACGAGGGCGAGCGGTATCCAGAGACGGAGCACGTCGCGGCGCTCCTCATCCCGCACATCGATTGAATCCCTCGGCATGACGAGCCGCACATGGTGACGACGTCCACCGCCCGGTGCGAGGACCACCGGGCGAATCTCGAGCCGGCGTGCCCCTCGCGCGGGCGGCCTGTGCCCCGGTGAGCGCTGGAGCCGCGCGTGGGGGTCCTTCCGGCACCAGCGCTCCCCCTCTCGAGGGTCGAACGAAATTGCCGTCCACAAAACAGAACTCCCCTCCCGGCTCCTGCCAAGAACGGCCCACTACCGGGGATCGGGGTCCGTGTCCTGAGTCGGCCGCCCTCCCTGTCCCCGCCAACAAGGAAGGCAGACCCATGAACCTGTTGAAGGCGGCCCTGGCCGCATGCTCCCTGGTGTGCTTCGGCGCCCCGGACGCCCACGCTGACGATCCCTACTTCGGTACGTTCCGGGAGGTGGTCGAGGTCACGCCGGCCAGCGACCTCCAGACGATCTTCGACACCGTCGCCCCGGACACCCTGATCCTGTTCGGCCCGGGGGTCTACGCCGGAAACGTCATCCCCGGCACCACGAACACGTACCGGCTCCGGATCACCCACATCCCCGTGGTCCTCGCCGCGCGCACCAAGGGCACGGTTGAGTTCAACGGCGCGCTGGACATCGTGCTGCCCTTCGAGGACCAGCAGGTGGCGATCTACGGCATCGACTTCCGCTCCAGCGGCACGGCGGCTTCCAACCAGGCCCTGCACTGCCTTTCCATCCGCGGATGCATCGGCGACGTCTATATCGAGGAGTGCACCTTTGGTCCCGGTGGTCCCACCGACCCTGCCGGTAGCGCGGTCGGGTCCGTGGTCGAGGTCCGCTCCAGCGAGGGCAGCGTGGTGTTCACGCGCTGCGAGTTCGAGAGCAGTCCGGGCGCGTTCGGAGGAGCCCCGGCGGTGCCTGCGCTCAAGATCGCCGCGGCGGGTCAGACGGCCCTGTTCTCCTGCACCCTGCGGGGTGGCATCGGCCCGATCGGTACCTTCCCCACCTTCGAGGGCGGGGATGGGGCGGCAGCCATCCGCATCGAAGGTCCCCTGGGCGCGGGCGGAAGCGGGGTGCAGGACGCCCATCAGATGTGGCTATACGACTGCGCGCTGACCGGTGGCACCGGCGGCTTGGGCCTGGGGGGGAACGCCGGCGGCGACGGCGGCGACGGGCTCGAGCTGGTGGCCAGCGGCGGGGTCACCGTCCAGGAGACGGGGACC
>CAAKHF010000009.1:68361-108615 GCA_901007745.1 Hippocampus kuda
AGGCGCCGGGATCCCCGCCGGTGCTGCCGGGCAGGCCTACACCCCCGGCCTGCCCCTCACCAGCGAAGCGGGCGAGATCTACGGCGTCGACACGGGAGACCCGCGCTTCGAGGGGCAGTCCTACACGATCACCGCCTGCGGCCCCCCCGTCACCCCGGCCGTCGAGGGCCTGGCCCTGTTCGGCTCCTGGAGCACCGATGTCAGCGACAACACGTTTCCGTTCGGAGCCGGGGCCAGCGTGATGCACAGTGCGCCGGGGTGCAGCCCCACCTTCACCCCCGTCAACGGCGTCCTGAGTGCGGGCAAATGGGACCTCACCCTGCCGGTCGGTTCCCTGTCCCAGGGCGCCATCGTGATCTTCCTCCAGGGCCTGTTCAGTGACTCCACCACCGGAGCCAGCATCGGAGCCCCCTTCACGTTCAACCTCGGTGCGCCGACGATGATCGTCCTGTACCCCTCTCCGTTCCCTAGCTGAACGGGGCGAGGCCCCCAGGCGCGGACTCGACAACGTGCGCTCCCCTCTTCCCGCTCGAAGAGCCCCATCGGGGCATGAGCGGGAGCCCTGAGGGGGGCGCACCACGTCGTGCAGCGCCGGTCAAGCCGGAGTGCTCCCTCCCCATCGAGTCACGCTACCCGCGTTCGGGCTCCCCCGCTAGGATGGGCGCGCCGACGCTTCCTCGGCCTCGACCCTGCCGCTGCGCCAGGGTCCGCGTTTTTGACTCGTAGACTGGTCGCTCCGATGCACATCGAACGAATCTTCACGATTCTTGTTGGAACCGTTCTGACCTCGCTCGCCTTCGGATCCCCGGGCTCATCCGCATCGGCAGTGCCTCGACAGATCGAGCCTGAATCCGCAGAGAGCACCGATTCACGCACGGTGGTGTTGTTCTGCCTGGGGCTGGACGGCCAGGTCATCGAGCGGCTCCTGGCGGAAGACAAGCTGCCGAACCTGGCGGCACTCCTTGAAACCGGGTCGTTCTCCAAGGTCACGCCAGTGCTCCCCGGCGATGAAACCGTCGCGTGGTTGGCCCTGAACACCGGCACCGGGCCGACTGAGACCGGGGTCCCGGGCATGGTCAAGCTCGAGAGGCACACTTGGTACGGCCCCGCCATCGGGCACCTGGAATTCGCGGAGGCTCGCTTGAGCGAGCTGGGGATTCCTCTCCCACCGCAGGCCGCCCCGGGGGTGGGCGACCTGGAATTCCCTGTCGTCCGGAACCCTGCCAAGGGTGAGGAGTTCTGGAACATCGCCGCGAAGCAGGGCGTTCCCAGCATCATCCTCCGGGCTGGCCTGGGGTTCGACCGACCGGCGGTTCCCGGCGTGCGCCTTCTGCTCGGCGACGGGTACCTGGACGCCTCGAACGGCTTTGGCGAATGGTGCATCTACACGTCGGACCCGGCCGAGGTCCACCCTCCGCCCCGGGGGCGTTCCTCCCCGACCGCCGGGAAGATCTTCCGTGTCGATGTTCTCGACGGCAAGGTCGCCACGCGCCTCTACGGTCCGCCCGCCTTCGGCACGACGCAGGGGCTTCGACAACAGATCGACGAGCTGAATCGTCTGCTCGATGACGAGTCCGCCAGCTACGAGGAGCTGACCCGCCTCTACGAGAAGCGCCTCGGACTCGAGGACGAGCTCAGGGAGCTGGAGGATTTCGGGCAGGGCGTACCGCTGCTCGTCGACCTCACCCAGGACGTACCGCGCATCACCATCGCAGGCCAGACCCAAGCGGTCGCCGAGCACGCATGGTCGGATGTCTTTCGGTTTCCGTTCCAGGTCGGTTCGGGCTTGGAGATCCACGCCACGACACGGGTCAAGCTCGTACAGGCCCGAGACCCCTTCCGCCTGTACGTCGACTCGATCGACGTCGATCCTGCGGAATCGCCTTTCTGGAGGCCGCTGAGTCAACCGCCCGAGTTCGCGGCCGAACTGGCGGAGGCCTGTGGCCCCTTCGACACGTACGGTTGGGGCGCGTCCGCCACGATGGGAGTCAAGGACGGCGAGGTCGGCGTGCAGACCCTGTTCGAAGACGTCGAACACACCCTCGAGAACGGCATGCGCTTGATCCGCACGGCGTTCGAGCGCGACGACTGGCGCCTCCTCACGGGCTCGCTGCGGGCTGTCGACGCGCTCCAGCACTTGATGGCCCATCATGTCGACGCGGAGCACCCCCTGTTCGACCCGTCTTCCACGACCGACGAGGTGGTGGTCTTCGGCGAGTCCGTCCCGCTCTCGCGAGCGGTGGATGCCACGTACCAGCGGATCGATGGGTTTGTCGGCGAACTGACGGGTCGCCTGAAATCCGGAGACACTCTCTTGGTCGTGTCTCCCTTCGGGATCGACTCCTCGCGCCGGCAGGTCGACCTGAACGCCTGGTTGGCCGAGAAGGGGTTCCTCTCGATCGAGGAGTCCAGCCTGCCCGGGCGGAACTACGCACTGAGCTTCATCGACTGGACGCGGACCCGCGCCTTCGCACTCGGATTCGGAGGGATCTACATCAACCGAGCGGGCCGCGATCCCCAGGGGATCGTCGCGGACGAGGACGTCCCCGAGTTGGTGGCCGAGCTGCGCAGCGCTCTGCTCGGCGACCTGGACCCGGAAACGGGCTCCGCCTTCGTCGAGGAGGTGTCGGACTTCACGGCCTCCCCCACCGACTTCACGCTCCAACACCTTCCCGATCTGGTCGTCGGTTTCACTTCAGGCTATCGCACCGCCTGGGCGACGACGACCGGTGGTATCCAGGCCACGCAAGACGAGTCCGGGGCCTTCGTTCCTGGCCCCACGCTCTCGAACAATGAATCCCTGTGGTCCGGTTCCCACGACAGCGTCGGGACCGCTCACATCCCGGGTGCCTTCTTCAGCAACCGCCGCTTCGAGATCCCCGACTCCGGGGTTCACGTGCTCCAGATCGCCCCGACGATCCTCGAATGCCTCGACGTCGAAGTGCCGGACGCGATGGAGCGCGCTCCCCTCCGCCCCGGCGACTGAAGGGTTCCGGTGGGAGCTCGATTCTCGAGGCTGAGGTCTAGGGGACGCTCACCTCGAGGAGCGTCAGGACTTCGGACGAGAAGTTGGAGCGGGCGGACAGAGCGAAGCGCACCTGGCTGCCGGCCGCATCGTCACCGACGGCCCACTCGAGAAGGCCGATCTGCTCGGTGGCGGCTTGGTTCGAGACCAGGAGCTGCAGGTCGATGAAGTCGACCGCTCCGTCGCTGTTGAGGTCCGCGCGCGGGGCATAGTTGACGTCTCCGGCCTGGGTGAAGCTCGCCGCCCGCCAACCCAAGAAATCCACGACGTTTACCAGACCGTCCTCGTTCAGGTCCCCGAGGATCACGGTGCGGAACGAGGCGCCGACGACGCTCAAGGGGGTCCCGTCGACGAGCCTCCCGTCGTACTCCTCGGACCCCGAACGGTCCTCGAGAAGAACATGGTGGACCAGGTCGGAGCCTCCCTCCAGGGAGAGGGATGCACTCGAGCTGGCGAAGCCGGGCAGCCGCTCCAGCGCGAGCTCCCAAACGTCCTGATCGAAGGTCTGGGACGGAAAACCGTCGACCCGAGGAGCGCGGATCGCGGCGGTATAGGCCAGGAGACCTTCCCCCAACTGGAACCCTCCCGTGCGCGCGCCGCTCGGCCGATCGATGTAGCGGTCGTGGACCGCTTGCGCGACCTCGAACTGGACACCGGACGCCAGGTTCGCCGCGAAGAGAGTCGCCTCGGTCGTGGTCGTGTCCGTTCCCTGCACGTCCACTTCGGCCGCCCACACGAGCCAGTCCCCCCCGATGCGCGCGTCGGTCACCCGAGCGCTGCCCAGGAAGGCCTCCGGCAGGAGCTCCAGGGTGAAGGTCTCCTGGAGCTCCCGGTCGTGCACCCGCAGCTCGGGGCGTGCGGCCCCAGCATCGCGAAACCAAGTCGCGTAGCTCTCACCCAGTGCCGGCGCGACGAAGGCGAAGCCCGCGGAGTTCGCTTCGGTCAGGTTCTGAAGCCCCCCGGTTGCAGCGTCCGCGAGCCAGACGTCCGTGCGGCCCCCCAGGGACTCCGAAGCCACGAACAGGAACTCGGTCCGGTCCATTTCGAAGGTGGTCTGTGCCTTGAACAGGGTCGGCGCGACTTCGGTCGAAGTCCGGCCCGCGAGGTCGTAGTAGTGCAGGGTGCGGCCGAGGATGTTGCCCTCCCGCCAGCCGATGCCGGACGCGGTGACGTGCAGTTCGTCACGCGTCACCGTCGGGACGGGGACCTCCGCCTCCACCCCTGAGGCCAGGTCCCGATAGCGAATGTCCCCATCGAGCGTGCCCCGCCGCGAGTCCAACCACACGAGCAGGTCTCCCTCGACGACCGGGGAGGACACCTCGAAGGACCCGTCCGTGACGCTCGTGACCGAGCCCGTGCTGCGCTCCAGCAGGCGCACCGAAGTGGACTCGGCGTCCCGTTGGACCCAGGTCAGGTACTCGCTGGAGGTGTCCGGCGAGGTCTGATCGTAGGGCACGTCCTCCAGCCGAACGGGATGGCGCGGGTCCGACTCTTCGCACAACACGACGATGTCCTTGCTCACCGCCGGAGACAGCGTCGAGACGGTGAGGTCCTCGACGACGAACTCCGCTCCGACGACCTGGAAGGGCCCCCCCAAGTCGTCAGCCTCCAGAAAGGTATAGAGCTGACCGGGGCGCAGAAGCGTGGTCTCGATGCTCAACGGACCGCCACGCCTCATCGAGGCGCGCGTCCCATAGGGCTGGCAGAGGGGATCACCGACGAAGAGCCCCTCCCCCGGGGTGCGCACCGACGCCCAGTAGGCCTGGGCCAGGGTCGCCCCTCCGAAGTACTGATCGACGAGCACCAGCGTGCTGGGGAACTTGTCCAGGGAGTTGCACGGCTCGGCCACGGTGCCGTAGCTCCCCGCCGCGCCCGCCTCCAACCACTCGAGAACCGACATCTGTGTCTGCCCATAGGGGATCGACGGATCGAAGTCCCCGTCGCGTGAGGTCAAACCGCCGCCGGAGGAGGTCATGTGATCCGCCAGCGCGCCCGGCAGGAACGTGTTGGTCTTGACCGCCGGAACGGTGGCCAGGCCGGTGAAGTAGAACAACACGTCCTCTACGGCCTGCAGGTAGTCGCCCCCCTCGACAACCTCGTCGTAGTCGCCGGGCAGGGGCCCATCGGCCAGGTCCAGGGCGGTCAGGATCAACGCGTCGGGTCGGTTCAGGTGTCCGACGGAGCCCAGGAAGCCCTCCCAGCGCACGCTGCGAGCGGCGTCGGAGGTCCGCAGGAAGTACCCCGTGCCACGCGGGAAGGTCTGCTGTGCCAGCAGTCCCCTCTCGATCAGATCGGTGGCCCGCGTCAGGTCCTCCGCCGCCAACAGGAAGGCGGGGCGTAGCCCGAACTCCGTGTAGGGTCGGGTCGACCGGGACGCGAAGTACGGCACAGGGGCGGTTTCCTCGCAGGAGCCTGTCCCCGTGTTGTAGTGCTCGGGCACGAAACCGAACGTCAGAGCGCTCGAGAGGGACATCCCCGGCAACAGGCCGTCTTCTCCGGGCTCGGCCCCGTCCTCGATCACCTTCCAGGGGCTCACCCAGGCGACGACCAACGCCTCGATGTCCGGTCGTTCCGCGAGCTGGGCCTCGAGCTCCTGACGCACCAGTTCGAATTCGGAGGCCTCGATGCGCGCGCTGGTCGAAGGCAGGGTGACCGGAAGCAGGTTCTCGACCGGGATCCCCCTCGCCGACGCATAGACAGAGGCGATCTCCGTGGAGAGCTCGTCGTTCTGCGCAAAGACCAGCCCCAGATCGCGGGCTTCCAGGGCACGACGCGGAACGAACAACCGCAGCCCCGCAGCGCCGGAAACGGGGATCTCGTTCGTGTGGGTCAGGTCGACCGTGGAGGAGTCGTCTCCGTACGGCTCAGGGTGGACTCCCGGGGAGGGGATCGTGGTCGAGGACAGGATACAAGCGGCGACAACGGTCGCGGGGCGCCCGGGCAGCGCCACGAAGGGGATGATCATGGGGGACGGACCCGTCTGGGGCAGGAAGGCCGATGCTCAGGAGAGCGCGGGACGCCAGGGCGCCTCACGTGCAGTGCCAGCGCTCCCCTTCCCTGGTTCACCCAATCCCTGAAAACCCCTTCGTGCCCCACCGCACGACCGTGCCATACGAGCTCAGCGTGCCCGAGACCGGCTTCCGTGCGTCGGGGCAAAGTAGCCGGCGACGTTCATCGAAACGGAATAGAGCGAGGTGCGCGCCGTGATGAAGAGAGTACGACCCTCCGCGCCGCCGAAGCAGACGTTCGTCGGCTGCTCCGGCACGTCCAGCGTCAGGACGGTCTCCCCCTCGGGCGAGAGGACCAGGATGCCGGTCTGCGACGTGGTGTAGACGTAGCCCTGTTCGTCCACGCACATTCCGTCGCAGCGGGTCTCGACGCTCCACAGGGGCACGGCGGACAGCTCGTTTTCGCCATCGATCCCCCAGGCCGTGACGGTGGCGGGGTGGTCGTGAAAGGCCGGGTCGGGGTGGGACGGATGGCCACCGGTGTCCGCCACGTAGAGTCGCGTCTCGTCCGGCGACAACGCGATTCCGTTCGGCATCGCCCGGTCCTTCAACACGGCGGACAGGGTGCCGTCCGGATCGCGCCGGAAGACCCAATGTCCGAGGAGCTCCTTCCCCACGCGTTGGGAGTCCAGCCCCCAGGGGGGGTCCGTGAACCACAGGGTCCCGTCCGTCTGCACCGCCAGGTCGTTCGGCGAGTTCAAGCGCTGCCCGCCGAAGCGCTCGGCCAGCACCGCCTGCGAACCATCCGCCTCCCAGCGGACCAGCCGGCGCTCGCCGTGCAGACAGGTCAGGAGGTCTCCGTCCAGGGAGAGCGCGTTGCCGTTGGGATTCGCACACCGGCGCAGGAGCTCGACCCCTCCGGTCGGCGTCCAGCGCAGGAGCTGTCCCCGGGGGATGTCGCTGAAGACCAGCGCCCCTTCGTCCGGCAGCCACACGGGTCCCTCGATGAACTGCATGTCGCCGGCGAGGCGCTGCACCTCGCCGAGGGTTGCCGGAAGCGGTTCGGAGCCCCCGGCGAGGGAGCCGCAGGACGCCGAGGCCAGGGGGACCAGCGAGGCCAGGAGGAACCGCAACACGACGGCCGGGCCGGTGGCTCCCCTCCCTCGACGGATCGCTCGCACGGGCACTACCGTCGATCCGGCGTCTTGACGGGATCCTCGGGACGCTCCGGAAGCGACTTGGGGGCCCCTTCGATCGCCGCGAGAACCTCGGCGACGCCGCGCTCGAGCTGCGGGTCGCGGCCCGCGATCACCGACGAGGGGTCGTTGACCACCTCCAGGTCCGGGGGGACCCCGATGCCCTCGATGATGTACGCGCCGTCGCGATCGTTCGTGGCCGAGCGCGGCACGAAGACCGCACCGCCGTCGATCAGCCCGATGTTGCCACCCCCGACGACGCCGCCCCAGGTCCGCTTCCCGATCAGCGGCCCCAGGCCCGCCTCGCGGAAGTAGTGCGGGAAGATGTCTCCGTCCGACGCGGAGGTCTCGGAGATGAGGCAGACCAGGTGACCGTGGAACGACTGGCCCGGGTACGTCGAGGGGTGCTCGGAAACGCGGCCGAACCGCGTACCGAGGACCTCACGCCGGAGCCGCTCGATGATCATCGCGGACACGTTGCCCCCCCGTTGCCCCGCACGTCGATAATCAGCCCTTCCTTGCGGATCTGCGGATAGAACCACTTGATGAACTCCGCGATCCCAGCGGGGCCCATGTCCGGGATGTGCAGGTAGCCGACGCGACCGTCGGTCGAGGCCGTCACGCGCTCGAGGTTGCCGAGGACCCAGTCCAGGTAGACCAGCGAGCTCTCCGAGGAGACGGGCTCGTAGCGCACCGTCCGGGCCCCCTCGGGCGACGGAGTCTCGTTGACCGTCCACGCAACGACGTCGCCCAGGTGTCGGAGCAACCGGTAGGGGTTGTCGTCGCCGGTCAGCTCGTGGCCATCGACCGCGAGCAGATAGTCGCCCACCGACACCCCCACGCCGACCTCGGTGAGGGGCGAGCGGTACTGCGGCTCTTCGTTGTGGCCTGCGAAGATCGACGCGATGCGGTAGCGACCGGCCTCCGGATCGAGCTCGAAGCGGGCCCCGGGAAGCCCCACGGTCGGGCGCGCAGGGATCTCGAAGTCGCCCCCTGACACGTAGGTGTGGCCGGCGTTCAGCTCGGAGATCATCTCGGAGATCACGTAGTTGAGGTCCGAGCGGTGCGCGACGTGCGGGAGCAGCGCGCCGTACGCTTCCTTGAGCGCGGTCCAATCGTAACCGTGCATGTTCTCGACGTAGAAGTAGTCGCGGAACAACCGCCAGGTCTCGTCGAACACCTCGCGCCACTCCTCGGCGGGGTCCAGGTTCATGACGAGGCCGGACGTCGCGACCGCTGCGCCCTCCGCCCCCTTCTTGACGTCGAACAGGCGGAACGCACCCCGTTGCCGCGCGAGCAGCTGCTTGCGATCGGCGGACAGGGCGTAACCGCCGACGTCGCTCACCAGGACCGACGACTCGCGCTCCTCGAGGGAGTAGAGGTGCAGGTCCGTGTCCCCCCCGAAGCCCCCGCCGTAGAAGAACGGGCTCGAGGTGACGTACAGCAGGTGCCCGTCGACGGCGGACAGCCCCCCGTAGTTGTCCGCTTCGATCGGAACACGCATCACGCGCCCCGCGAGACCGTCGAACTCGATCTCGATCGGCGTGTCTTCGTCTGCGCCCTCGCCCTCCCCGTCGTCATCGGTTCCCTCGGCCACCTCCTCGTCCGAATCGGTCGCGACCTCGTCGCTCTCGGGGGGGAAGAGCGGCTCGACGTCCGCCCGCAGGGCGAGGGCGTAGACCTGCGTCCGGCGGTTGCCTGCATAGTTCCATTCGAGGTCGGAGATCTGCGGCGCGTACGAACGATCCGACAGATAGAAGAGGTAGTCACCCGCCGGCCCCCACGCCGGAGACCAGGCATCGAACAGGTCCGACGTCACCTGTTGGAGTTGGCCGGAGGCCGCGGTCCACACGTGCAGGCGCGTCATCGTCGCCTCGTTGCCGAGGCTGAAGGCGAGGTGGCCCCCGTTCGGCGACCACACCGCGTCACCGATGGTGCCCCAGGGATCGTCGGCGACCTCGGTCACCGAGCCATCGGCCACCGTGACGACCGAGAGCTTGCCCAGGTAATCCGTGAAGGCGATCCGAGTCCCGTCCGGCGACCAGGCGAGGTCGAGCAGCCGCCCCGTGTGACCGCGGGTCAGCTGCCGCGCGGGGTCGCTTCCGTCCTGGGCCACGAGCCAGATCTCATCCTCGCCGGTGGCGTCGGAGAGGAACGCGACCTGCGCACCGTCCGGCGACCAGGCCGCCGCCCGGTCGTGGGCGCCCGAGGAGCGCGTCAAGTTGCGGGTGCGGCCCTTCTCAATCGGCGCGGAGAAGACCTCACCGCGGGCGACGAAGAGCGCCCGCGAAGCGTCGGGCGCGAGCCCGAACCCGCGGACGCTTCCGGCCACCGAGACGCGCCGGGGGCGCTTCCAGAGCCCATCGTCGGGGACGACGACGGGCACGGCGACGTCCGCGCCTCCGGCGAGGTCGAGGATCCGCAGCTCGCCGTTCAGCTCGTAGACGACGCGCGACACGTGGTCCGTGGCCGGCCAGCGAACGTCGGAGGGTCCGTGATCCGTGAGCTGGACCACGGCCCCCGTCTCCGGGTCCGCGCGGTAGAGATCGAGATGGTCGCCGCGGTCGGAGACGAACACCACCGAGTCCCCGACCCACATGGGGTCTCGCTCCGTCCGCACGCTGTGCGCGAGCGGCACGTGCTCCGACGTTTCGAGATCGAAGAGATAGAGGTCCTGGGCCCAGCCCCCTTCGTAGCGCTTCCAGTGCCGGAAGTCGCGGAACAGCGGGGAGTAGACAACGCGCCGCCCATCGGGCGAGAAGTCGCCGGCCCCGGAGTTCGGCATCGGCAGTGCGACGGGCAAGCCTCCATCGACGCCTACCATGTACAGCTGCCCGTCCGAGCCACCGCCGGCGTCGCGCAACGAACGGAACAGGACGGCGCTGCCGTCCGGGGTCCAACCGTAGACCTGGTGGTCGTACCCCCAACGCGGCGGCAGGGGGCCACGCGCCGGGTACCACGTGAGCCGCCGGGGCTCCCCGCCGGAGGCGGGCATCACGTACACCTGCTCGTCCCCGTCGTATTGACCCGTGAAGGCGATCCACTCGCCGTCCGGGGAAAAGCGCGGAAAGACCTCTTGGCCCGGATGGGCCGTCAACCGGCGTGCGGATCCCCCCTCGGTCGAGACCGCCCAGAGGTCGCCGCCGTAACAGAACACCACCCTGTCCCCGTGGAGGTCCGGGAAGCGCAGAAGTCGCGTCGACTCCTGCGCCACCGCAGTCGTGGAGGGGAACGCCAGGAAGAGCAGGAGGAGGGAGATGGAGCTGCGGAGGGAGAGCATGGGGCTGACACGGAGACCAGGGATCGCGCGCAAACGACGGATGCGCCGCGCGCCGCGATCATACCTCCGGTGCCCCTCGACGAGCCCCTCGTCGGGGGAATCCCCGGGCGCTCCGGAGCGCCATGGGTCGGGTCTCCTCCTCCGCTCGTCCGGCGATCCGGCGAGCCCCGCAGGCCCCCGAGACCGGCCGCGGCCTCGCAAGCGACGGACGCGGTCCGGCGGGCCAGGCCGCCGGACCGCGCGCTGTACACGGCACCGCGGCTAGAGCTTGACGCGGAACGAGGCCGCTCCGACCACCGTGTCGTCCGGCAGCCCGGCGTAGTTCGAGTGGCAGGTCATGCAGTTGGCGTGCATACCGCTCGTCAGCGGCACCAGGGTGCGCAGGTGCCCACCCTGGACCTCCTGAACCACGGGCTCCCCGTCGATCAGCTGCATCAAGCCGTCGGACTCGAAGAAGCCACGGGGGGTGTTCTTGGAATCCAAGGGGTCACCGGTCGCGTCGATCAACCGGTAGTTGTTTTGGCACTCCGACAACAGGATCGACACGGCTTCGGAGTTGGCCGCCACCACGTCCGCCGTGGCGTCCGCCGGAGTCGCATCGGAGATGCTGGCGACGGCGGCGACCAGCGCGCCGGTGAGAGCGTCGGTCGTCGCGTTCGCCTGGACGACATCGACGGGGGCGGGCGCGTTGGCGGAGAGCCCCCCGATCGCGATCGAGCCGACGACGGGAACGACCAGGGCGGCCAGGACAGCGCGGATTTTCATTATTGGTTCCTCTTTCGTGAAGGGTCGGCCTCGGAGGCGTGAACCCGGTTGCTCTTGGGCGTGCGGAACGGGATCCCCACCCGACAGGAAACGGACGAAAAGACGAGAAACCCGACCTCCCCCCCCGAGACCACTCCGAGAGCAACGGCGCCGGCAGGGCTCGAACCCGCGGCATCCCGCCCCACGGGCGCTCCCTAAATCATTGCCGAACCAACACTTGTGACGCACGAACCGGCGGGGCGGCCGCCGCACCCCAGGCAGCGGGGATAGGCTCGGGGTAGGGTATCGCTCCCCCCCGCGCCCAGGAGCCGACCATGATCTACCTGTACATCGCCCTCGCTCTGATCGCGGTCCTCGTCATCGCCGGTCTGGTGATCCCGAGCCAGTACACCATCGTCCGGAAGAGCACGATCGCCGCTTCGCCCGCCGCCGTGCACGCCTTCGTCGGTCACCTCGACAAGTGGCCGGAGTGGATGCCCTGGGAGCAGCAGGACCCGTCCATCATCACGAAGATCAGCGAGCACACCACCGGCGTCGGCGCGAGCCAGTCGTGGACGTCCGCCAAGGCCGGGGACGGCGAGGTGGAGTTCACCGAGTGCGACGAGGACAGCGGCATCGCCTACGACATGACCTTCATCACGAAGGGCAAGCGCGCCCCGGCAAAGGCCTCCATCCGGTACGCCCCCGCCGGCGACGGCACCGAGGTCACCTGGTCCATGAACGGCGACCTCGCCAGCATGATGCCGCCGGTGATGCGCGGCCTCATGAAACCGGTCATGTGCACCATGATCGGCAAGAACTTCACGGTCGGCCTCGCGGGTCTGAAGGAGAAAGTCGAAGCCGCCTGAGCCCCGAGGACGATCCGACCGTCGCCGGCCCCTGTCGAGGGGCCGGCCCGCTGGATCCCTACGGGCCTCCCACGGACAGGAGACAGAGTCCCCCGGAGCGCTGGACGAGAGAGGGATCCGGCAGGTTCGCGGCTCGCTCGTAGCGGGAGCAGAGAAAGCCGAGAAGCTGGGGCGCCGCCAGACCTTCCGGCCCCCAGTCGAGGGGTTGTTCGCCCACGAAGAACCCGTCCCAGTCCTGGTCCTCCGTCACCCCCTCAGGGTCGAAGACCAAGCCCAGGCTGCGGGAACCGCCCGCGAGGAAACGCCCCCGCAGAACCTGCCCGATGCGTTCGCACTCCCGGGGATCGCAACCCTCCATACCGAGCTCGAGAATCCGCATCCCACCGGTCGACCGCGCCCGGCAATAAACGCCGTGGTTGGCCTCCAACCACCAAGAGAAGCTGAGGGACTCCGCCTCTGCCAAGAGCTCTGCCAGTTCGGACCCGGAGAGCGGGTGGTCCTCGCCTTCCTCGTCGATGCGATAGGCATGGCCGGTTCCTGGGCGAATGACCTGCAGGCCCGCCTCGGAGAGATCACGGGCGAGGTCTGGCAGACGCCAATGGCGCTCGTCCTCGTACAGGGTGGCGAATCGTACGGCCATGGTGGAGCCCTCTGGTTCAGAAGAGGAAGACGTTCTCGGCACCGAGCCACTTCGCCGCGAGGTCGATCGCGGCCTGGGGGGTGCCCCGCTCGAAGGCGGCCATGGCGGGTACGCCGGCTTCGTCAGCGGCCACCTTGAAGGCCTTCAACTGGCCCCCGAGTTTGGCCAAGTCCTTGGCCTTGGCGGGACCACCGACGGTGATGTACTCACCCGCCGGCCCGATCACGTCGATGTCGCCGGAGTTGATGTGGTTCTTGAACGGTTTCCGAGAGACCTCTCCGCCGACCATCTCCGCGACGCGCGCCTCCCGCGCCGCACCCTTCGCTGCGGCCTCGGCACCGGCCTGGGCTCCCTCGCGGGCGAAGAAGCGGCGCAGGCCCTTCTTGACGACCGCGACGCCGGCCTTCACGAGTCCATAGCCACCCGCGACGATCGCGGCGCCCTCGCCAACCACCCGAGCGACCTCCTGGGCTTCCTCGCTGCCCCCGAAGAGTTCGACGGCGGTGGCGAAGACCTCACCGGCGACCTCGATCGGGGCATCCAGGGCGAAGGCTGCCGCCTGCGTGTAGTTGTCCACGTCCAGACCCTCGCCCACCAATACGAGCGACTGGGCCTGGAAGATGCTGGTGCCGATGCGCTCGCGCTCCTCGTCGGTCCATTCACCCTCCTCGAGGTACTCGCGCTGCTCCTCGATGAACAACTCGGCCAGCTCGGAGACCAGCTCACGGTTGATGAGCCGGTCCAGCGCGCTGAGCTTGTCGACCCCCTGGAAGCGATCCGGGTGCCGCGCAGCGACGTTTTGCAGGGCCTCCCAGAGGTTCTTGAAGGGGATGAACTTGTAGTGGACGCCGTTGTCCAGGCCAGAGGTGGGGTCCACCTCCACCGGGGGGGTGTCGACACCTCCCTTCAGACGCTTGTGGCGCGTGGCCTGCTCGTGCTCGCGACCGGAGAGCCCCAGGGGGTCCTGCCAGCGATAGGGGTTCATCCCCGGATAGGCGTACAGGTTCGGACTGGCGGACTCGCCCAGGGGATCGCGGCTGATGAAGCGCCCGAAACGCGTGTCCAGGTCACGGGCCCCCAATCGCACGAGCTGCACGCTCTCGGCCGCCGGGGCCCCCAGGAAGAACAGGTGGTTGCCGATCGCGCTGCCCCCCAGGGGCTGGTGGGTGGTCGCGTCCAGGGGTTGGCCGTAGGGCTCGTAGTAGTAGCCCTCGAGGATGTTCTGGCCGTCATGCACCGCCTCGACGTTGCCGAACGCCCCCGTGTGGAGGTAGCGCAGGGACGTGCCGTTGCGCGACTCCCAACGGAACCAGCCACCGCCGGCGACGCCGTACTCCGAGGTGTTGCCCAGGTCGTCGCGGGCCAGCGCGATCGCGCTGCCGACATAGCTGTAGTCCTTGGACTCGCCGGTCAGCAGGTCGGTCTCGCCGATCCGCCTCCCGAGGCCATCGTGCTCGAAGGCCACGTGTGCGACCGTCCCCGCGACCGGGTCGGTGTCGCTCACCTCCAGGGGACGTCCCATGGCGTCCCAGGTCACGGCGCGGTCCAGACCGCTGCCGAGCTGATCCAAGAGGCGGCCGTCCGCTGCGTGACTCCAGGTGTCGTAGAGTGGCAACGCGTCGTCGTACTGGTTCAGGTCGTTGCTCGCCAGCGTCAGGGAGGGACCGGCGCTATCGATCAGCGTCGTGATGTTGTCCTCGGCATCGAACGTGTAAGCCAGGCTGCGGGCCGGCAAACCGGTCACGCCGTCCACGTCGAAGCGCCACTCCGTCAAGCGGCGCAGGCCGTCCTCCTCGAATTCCTCACGCAGCCCGGTGCAGGTCCAGGTCCGCGAGAGCAGTGCGCCACTGGGGTCGTACACCTGGCTGCTGCCGCAAATCGGGCTGCCACCCGAGGCCAGCACATCGGAGCGAACAAGCCGCCCGAGCGCATCGTAGTCCCGCTCGAGGGATCCCCCGCCGAGGATCCCTGCGGACAGGAAACCGTTGTCTCCATAGTGCGTGGCCACGTCGAAGACCAGACCGTGCAAGGAGCTGACAATCGTGTCGGGTCGACCCTCGGTCTCGTAGGTCGTCGTGACGACCTGCCCCGAGGGATACTGGATCGAGACGTTCTGCCCCAGGTCGTTGTAATCCATCCCGTAGGACTCGCTGCGCGCGGCCTGCTCGAGCGTTTCCGCGACGGCGATCCCGAGTGAGGAGTACGTGCGCTTGGTAGTCGTCGCCGGCAGGGTGCCCACCTGCTCGGTCAGCACCTGCAGGTTGTCGAGAGCGTCATACGCATAAGTGCGCGTCACAGCCGCGTCCGCGCCGGTCGCGCTCAGCGTCAGGGGGTTATTCCGGCCGTCGTAGGTGACCGTCTTGACGATCCCGCCCGGCTCGATGGTCTGCGTCAGCCGCCCCTTCGCGTCGTAGTCGTACGTGGTGACCGAGTCGTCCTCGTAGCGCTTCTCGCGCAGCCGCCCACGGGAATCGTAAACGAACCGGGTCTGGTGACCCTTGGGCGTGGTCAGTCCCGTGGCACGGCCCGCGATATCGTAGGTCCACGAGTACGTGCGCGTCAGACCGTCCGCCCCGGTCTCGGTGAAGGAGCGCAGGTCTCCGAGGTCGTCGTACTCGAACTCCCGCACGAGGCCGTCCGGGAGCTCGATGCGCACGTCCCGGCCGACCGCGTCGGCCACGTGGACGCGCTCGGCCCCGTCCGGCGCGACGACCTTGCTCAGGAAGCCGTACTCGTCGTACTCGTAGTTCCAGGTGACCGCGCTCGGCGAAGCGCCGCCGCCGCCCCCCGGCAGGAGGTCCACGGTGCGCGACAGCTCCCGGCCGGCCGGATCCAGGACCGAGCTGTAGCCCGTCGCGGTGCCCTCGGCCAAACGGCCGCCTTGCACGCGACCGAGCGCGTCGAGCTCGTGCCGGGAGACCAGGGTGCCCGCCACCCCTTCGACCGCGGTCCAGTACTGGTCGCTGAAACGCGGCCCACGGCCGATTCGCGTGACGATCGAATTCGGTGCCGATGCGCTGGTCACGGAGCCGTCCAACTCGAGCACGAAGTTCTTGCGCAAGAGGCGCACGAGCCTGTCCCGCCCATCGCAATCGAGGTCCGCCTCCTGCACGACGACGCCCCCCGCGAGGGTGCGCGTAGTCTCCACGCGACCGAACGAATCGCGCACCAGGTGGCGTTCGATGCCCTCCTCTTCCTGGACTTCCACAACCAGGCCGAAGGGGTCTCGTTCGTAGAGCACCTGGTCCTTGGTGCCGTTTCCGTCCGTGTCCAGCGGGCCGAGCGCACGCAGCAGACGGCCGCGCAGGTCGTAGGCGAAGGTGGAGGTGGCCGACGCCCCGTCGTAGCCATCGACGATCGTGCGCTCGAGGACGTTTCCGCGTGCATTGCGCTGTAGGGTCTCGACCCCGCCAAAGGGATCATCCTGCTGCCTGACGCGACCGCGGCCGTCGTAGAAGATCTGCCAAGTGCCCTCGTCCTCGGCGCTCCCGGCCAGCCAACGACGCCGGATCTTGGAGCTGACGTTGCCGTCCGGCCCGTAGAACTGTTCCCGGGTGAGCGAGGGGGCCCCGAGGGTTGCGGCCGTCAGCTTGCGCGGGCTCTCGGCCCCGACGAAGCGACCCAGACCGTCGTAGTAGAACGCGCGGACGATGCCTCCCGAGACCGTCTGCACCTGCTGGAAACCCGCGGCGAACCCGTTGGGGGCCACGGCGCCTTCGGTCTCGTCGGGCACGCCTTGCAGACGAAGCTGGGTCATGCGACCGAAGGAATCGTAGACGTAGTGCACGGTCCGCCCATCGGGCTGCTCGACCTCCTCCAGGCGACCGAGGTCGTCGTAGTTCAGCAGCTCCACCAAGTCGAGCCCGCCGGGGTCATAGGTCATCTGGATCGGCCGACCGTACTGGTTCACGTATTCGGTCCAAACCCCTCCAGCGTCCTGGACCGCGACCGGCTGCCCGAGCGCGTCGTATCGGGTCAGCGCCGTAGGCCGCGCTCCGACCGTGGTCGAACCGCTGGGCCCGCTCGCATCCGCCAGGTCGGTCGGCGGAAACTCGCGCCGTACGCGTTTGGTCGTGCCGCCCAGGGAACCGTCCCCGTTCACGTCCCCCAGGTTCCACAGGGCCGGATCCGCCGGCGCAGGGGGCCAGAGCTCGTA
The DNA here is from genome assembly GCA_901007745.1 of Hippocampus kuda. Taxonomy (NCBI): domain Eukaryota; kingdom Metazoa; phylum Chordata; class Actinopteri; order Syngnathiformes; family Syngnathidae; genus Hippocampus; species Hippocampus kuda. The sequence continues at coordinate 85,220 of CAAKHF010000009.1, forward strand.
GATGGCCAAGGCCTCCTGGGCCACGAGGTCCTCGTAGGTGCCCTCTTGGTGGCCGTAGGTGCTCGTCGTCGAGCGCCCGTCCGCATCGGTCACATCGATCGGCTCGTACGTGATCGTCGAGACCTTCGCCGCGGCCCCCTGAGCCGTATCGCCATAGTCCTCGATGCGAGTGATGTTCGCCTGGGACAGACGCAGGGGGTGGGCCTCGTCGTAGGTATTGACAATCAAGTGCCCCAGGGGGTGCTCCAGGTCGCTGGAGGCCATCTGGGTCTCGATCAGACCCTCGTCCGAATGGGTGTTGACCGTGTACCAGATCCCGGGTCCGTCGGGGTCTTCGCTCCCGGGAATCAGAGACAGGCTCTGGTCGAACAGTCCGTTCCAGGTCTCGTGACGCTTGAGGAGGCCGTCCGCGTGAAAGAACACCTCGACCTCGCCATCGGGGTAGTGCGCGGTCGTCTTGCTCGTCGCTTCGGGCGAGATCACGTCGTCCCCGGCCTCGAGCGCTTCATAGGTGAACGCCGTCACCTGCCCGGCGATGGTCACCGTCGCGACGCGATCGAACGCATAGACGCCGGCGTCGTAGTCGCTGTTGTAGGTAATGAACGTCTCCTCGACCTCTCCGGAGGCCGCGTTGCCCCGCCGGACCGTCCTCAGGTTGTGATACGTGTACAGGTTCGAATCCGTCGACCCCGCCGTGGTCCCCAACTTGTCGTACTCGTATTCCTCAAACGGCCGATTGACCGCGTGACCGGAGCGGGCATCGTTCAGGAAGCGGACGGGCCAGTAGTCCACGCGCAGCAGGTCGTGGGTCTCGTCGTCGTAGGAATAATCGATCACACGCCCGGTCCAGTCCACCACCTGCGTGACCAGGTTGATGTCCTTGTCGTAGTGGATCAGGAGCTCGTTCCCGATGGTATCGGTGACCTTCTCCACGCGCCCCGCGGCGTCGTGCTCCAGGATGTAGGCGTTCCCGTGGGTGTCGCGCACCTTACGCAGCACGCAGACCAGGCGCCCATGGACCCCAGGACGGATCACCGGAGGACAGAAGAAGTACTCCATGCCGTCGGGCATCCGCAGCACGAAGGCGCCGTCGTACTCGGACACGTCACACAGCGGCTCACCCGACCAGGTCTCATCCAAGGTCACCAGGCGTCCGAAGGTCCCGTTCACCCCGTCCAGGATGGGTTTCTCCGGCGTGCTCTCGGGCGCCTCCTCGAAGCGGGCATAGCTCCCATCGCCCCAGGCCAGGGTGCAGGAGATGCCCCCGGCAGGGTAGGGCGTGATGTACAGCGTCGTCTCCAAGAGGGGGCTGTGCCAACCGAAGCCGAAGACGCCCTTGCGCAACGCACGGCTGCGGTAGATCCGCTGAAGGAGCAGCGGAAGGCCACGCCCCCCGACGCGGAAATCGGTGACCGAGTGCACGAACTCGCCCCGCGCCGTGTCGACCGGGTCGCCGGTGGTGCTCGCGTTGTCCGGCCCCCTCTCTGGTTGCTTGTGGTCGGGGTCGGACAGGTCCTGCGCGGCCCCTTGGCCATCCACGGCCTGGACCTCGTCCACATCCCCGAAGCCGTCCGTCGGCAGAGCGGCGGAGAGCGCCGCGTCGTTGGCCGCGGCCATGAGCAGCAGCCCCTCCGGGTCCTCCTTGCCCGTCAACGACTGGGCGATAGAGGCGATCTTGTTGCTGGCATAGTTCGCGTCCGCTTGGATCGCGTCGCACCAACTGGGGGCCGTGCCGTCGCCGCCGCAGACCCCGTCGTAGATCGCGCTGACCGCGGTCGCGATCTTCGAAAGCTCGTAGAGGGCACTCCACTTGTCACTGTTCGTCAGAGCATCATCCGCGAGGATGTCTCCGTACGCGCCGTTGACGAAGTCGCTCAGGTACTGGAGCAGCTCGTCTTCGCTGAACCAACCGTCCCCGTTCCGATCCGCGGACGGATCCGGCGGAGGCAGAAGCCCCAGGTCCTCGGGGATCGTATCGAAGGGCAAGCCGAGTTCGGAGACGACCCAGGTCTGCAAGAGCTCCCTGCGGATCGAATCGCTGACGCTCGGATCGAAGATGCCCGGGGGCACCCAACCGGTCCTCTTGGGATCTTCGTCGTAGCGATCGAGGACGTTCGGGAACCCGTCTCCATCCTGGTCGTCCCAGTCCGTCCCCCCGCCGAAGGGCTGGTCGCTCTCGCCCCCGTCGTCGTCATCGAGGTAGTGCTTTCCGTCGTTGTTGTTGTCTACCCACGGAACGGGAATCGCCAAGGTGCAGTAGGGGTTCGGCGGATTGTTGTACCCGTCGCAGTCGGCCTCGGTTTCGGGCCCGTAGACGGTGACGACTCGCTTGTATTGGCAGTAGCGGTCGATCACGGGCCCCTGCTGGGCCGGGTCTTCCGGCGTGCAGTCCTTGAACCAACAGGCCTGCCAGCAACCGTACAGCCCTGCTCCCCCTGAGAGATCGAGGCTGCCCAACAGGCCGGTCACCGTCGGCGTGTTCGGCCCCGTGAAGCAACCGTTGGCCACGGGGGACTGGCACTCCGGCAAGATGGGGAACCCCGGACCAGCGTTGGTCTCGACCGCCACACCGTCCGGGCAAGTCGCGCAGAAGGCGTCGAAGGTCTGGGCGTTGGTCGAATCCTGTTGTCCCTGACCCGAGGCCACAGGGACGGAGACGAGCGAACAGGCGAGAGCGATGAATGAAAGCGGGAAGCACCATTGCATGCCTCTCAGAATAGCGTGTAGGTACGCCAGCGCAGCCCCTTCACGGGATCGCATTCGCGAAGGACAAGACTCCGGGCCCTCGCTTCGGGTGGCCCTCCGGTTCCACCCCGGACCGTCTCCCTCCACGGTGTCTGACGTGAGCTCGAGTTCCTGCGACCACCCTTCCTAAACCGACGCGATGAAACTGGTTAGGACGACATGCTCCGAGAGCACCCCTGTCCTCTGAAAGGTCAGGGAGGCACCGAAGCGAGACCGGTAGATGTTGAAATTTTCCCCGATGATCGAGGTTGACGATCGCGCCGATACGCCCGGCACGGGCGTAACTTCCTTTCAGGACAGCATCAAGACAGGACGAGAACGATCGGACGGGGAGCTCCCGCTGCCATGCGGGAGCTCCCCGCTCTCTGCCACCTGGATCCGCTGCGCCCTATTGCGACGCGTTCGTGTCGACGTGGGCGTCGATGAAGTCCTCGACGACCTGCTGGACGGCCAGGTGGCCCGGGGTTCCGAAGGTCCAGCTGAAGGTGCGCGCACGGGCGGTGCTGGATCCGACCACGTAGGTCAGGGTCGTCAAGGGAATGTCGGCTCCGCCGGGGGAATCGCCCAGCTGCAGGACGCCGGCGTTGAGGAGATCCGCGGCGAGCTGGTCGACGACGGCCGAGCCTACGTTCTGGAGGGAGACGAAGTCCTCGCCGAAGAAGTCCTCGTCCCGTGCGTAGCTGACGGTGCCATTGTTGTAGACGACCATGTTCGAGTGCACGGGGCCGGCAAAGGTGCCGCCGGTCACGTCGTAGACCAGGACGGGTTCCATCTCGACCTCGGTCGAGCCACCGGTATCCGGCGGGGCGGGACGTGCTGCGAGGATCAGCGGGACGCTGCCGACGAGGGCGAAGAGGGCGAGTGCTTTCATGGAAATGGGTGGGATAGCCGTGAAGAGGAGCCGGTCCTGACGGAAGAGACCCGCGGACCGGTCGGTCCTCGATACACGCCGGCTGCGGTCCCCCGTTGGGATTCGCACCATGCTTCACCCCGTGGCGATCCACCCCGGGATGCGCCGGCGTTCCTCCTCCTCTCTCCCCCGGACCGGGTCCCCGGCGCCACGACTCGCGGTTTTTGTGCACCTCGGGTGCCATCGCCGTCGACGTCCGCAAACGCGGACTTCTCGGGCCCGTCGGTCTGCCCGAGCACGCTGTCGCCCAGAAGGGACTGCTACCCGACCCCCGACGACCGGGGGAGGAGCACCAGGACCGCGAGGAAGGCCAGCTCGCCGTGCCGGCCTAGCGTGCGGACCCGCCTTCGGCCGGCGTCTGGAACACCTCGGCGTCCGGGTCGCCGCCCGAGAGCAGGTAGGCGATCAGGTCACGCAGCTCGTCGGGGTTCATCCCGTCGATGAGGCCACTGGGCATCTGGGAGAGGGGCGACTCGGTGATGTCCGCGATGTCGTCGACCGCGAAGGTCGTCGGGGGGGTCGTGAGGTCGCGGGAATAGACGGTGACGCCGTCCGCGTCCTCCACCAGGATCCCCTCGGCGCTGCTCCCGTCGTGGGCGTCGACGATGTGTGAGCCGTACTGATCCGAGATCACCTTGCTGGGCTCGACGATGGCCTCGAGGAGGTCGGCGATCGAGAACTTGTTCCCGACGGTCGTCAGGTCCGGTCCGATCGCTCCCCCTTCCCCATCGAAGCGGTGGCAGGCGCTGCAGGAAGCGGCGCGGAACAAGTTCTCTCCGGCGTCGAAGCTCCTCCCCCTGAGGCCTCCCGCGAACACTCGGACGGCATCCCCGTGGGTCCAGGCGCGACCCGGCCCCTCGGGCGGAGTGACGTCGGACGGCGGTGCAGCCACCAGGTCCCGCTCCAGGAGCCCGGCCAGCGTGCGGGCCTCAGGCGGGGTCAGCCCGTCGGCGGCCTCGGAGCGGATGTTCTCGAGGAAGCCCGAGTAGCTGGCGCCGCCGGGATGCTCCGACGCCGCGACGAAGAACTCGAAGTACTCCTCGCGCAGGGGCATCGTCCAGCCCTCGGTGGCGTTGCGCAGGATCAGCGCGTAGGCGATCCCCTGGATCGGCGGCATGTCCGCCAGCACCTTGGAGATCGGGCCGCCATAGGTGTCGTTGCGCTGAATCAAGTCGGCCCACTCGGGCAAGGGTGCCGTCTCCCCGGCGCGCATCAGCTCGAGGGTGGCGGCGACCACCCGCGGGGACCGCAGATAGGTCAGCAGGCGCGCCAACTCGGTATTCACGGTGGCAGAGGACCCGGGAAAGTGCGGCTCCAGATCGGCGAGCACTCGCAGCCGCTGCTCCTCCTCGGGCTCACCGAGCCGCACGAAGGCCAGGGCGTACGCCCGCAGGGCCGCCAGCCGTTCCGATTCTCCCAGCTCTGCCCAATCCAGTCGCCCGAGGGCCCCGGTGAGCGCCGGAAGATCAGCAGCCTCCCCCTGTCGCGCGAGGGCGAGCAGGGCGGTGATCGCTGCGCGGGGTCGTTCTTCGGCGAGGGCGCGCTGGCGCCAGGTCGAAGGCGGTTAGTTCTCGACCACGACGCGGGCGGCGAAGCGCAGGAAGCGGTCCTCGCTCGCGAGTGCGGGCCAGGCGGCCGCCAGCGCGTCGGCGTCCGGTCGGCCGTGGAACGCCTCCAGGGCCCGGCGCTGGGCACGTGCACCGGAGCCCGCGTCGACGGACGGCACAGAGGCAGGCGCGGTGGATTCGGGGCCGGTATAGCGGACACGGTAGAGGGCGGATTGGGTGCCGCGACCGCCCACCGTGAAGTACAGGGAACCGTCCGAGTGGACGACCGCGTCGGTCACCGCGAGGGGCTTGGCCCAGAGGAAGTCCTCCTTGGTGGCGGTGTAGCTCGCCCCGCTCGGTTCGAGGTGGATCGCGTAGATCGTGCCGAAGGTCCAGTCGAGGGCGAACAGGGCTTCCTGGTAACGCGCGGGGAACGCGGCGCCCGTGCCGAAGACCAGGCCCGTCGGCGAGCCGGGTCCGATCTCGAGGACCGGCGGCAGGGAGTCTTCCCAGTAGGACGGCCACTTGCCCGTCCCCCCGCGCCAGCCGAACGCGCTACCGCTGGTCACGTGGCACAGGCGCGTGGGCCGGTACCAGGGGGTCCCCACGTCCCACTCCATGTCCGAGTCGTAGGTGAACAGCTCACCCTGTGGACTGAGCGCGATATCGAACTGGTTGCGGTAGCCCGTACTGACGATCTCGATCGACCCGCCGTTCGGATCACACCGGGCGATCCACCCGCCCGGGGCGCGCTTGCCGCGCGCGTGCCCACGGGGGTCCCATTGCCGCGGCAGCAACAGGTCTTCGCCCCAGTTCGACGGGGCTCGGCTGCCCTCGAACTCCGGGGGCCGAACGTGGTTGCCGGCGATGAAGTACAGCCCCTCACCGTCCTCGGTGGGCAGGATCCCGTGGGGTCCGTGTTCCCCGCCGTGCCCCAGGTCGATCAGGTGCTCGGCGCGATCGAGCTCATCGTCCCCGTCGCTGTCGGTGATCCTCCAGACCCCCTCCCCGTTCACGTTCGCCCACAGGGCTCCGAAGGCCCAGCAGAGTCCCTGGGCACCGGTGACCTCGACCGGAATGCGCTCGACCCGGGTCAAGGCGCCAGCCGAGCCGACCTTAGCCGGTTCGATGCGCCACAGCCCATGACCCCATTGGTCGCTGACGACGAGACGCCCTCGGTCGTCCTCGGTCATCGCGACCCAGGAACCCTGCAGCTCCCCGGGCACCGTGTACAGGAGCTCCGCTTCGAAGCCCTCCGCCAGGTGCAAGGCCGTGGCGGCCCGCGGGGCCTGGGGCGCGCCCGGATCCCCCGGTCGCAGCACTCCGTAGCCACCCGTGAAGTCCTCCGGCGTCACCGCGTCGCTCCAGGCCAACCCTTCCTCCCCCACCGCGCCCAGGACCGTCGCCTCCGACCACCACCCGCGCCAGGCACGCTGGGGAGTCGCGGCCTTCCACCCCCCATCGGTCACGATCGAACGCCCACCCCCGAGATCCAGGCGCAGGGCCAGTCCCGCCACCCCGGTGTCATTCCGCGCATGAACTTCGATGGTGTTCTCGCCGGACACGAGGAGGGAGGCAACGTCTCGCCCGACGACCTCCTCCCCACCGGCCTGGACCCCCACGCGCTCCCCGTTGACCAGCACGATCATGTGGTCATCACAGACGCCGACGACAGTCGCCACCCCGACCTCCCCCTCGACCTCGAACGTCCGCTGAAACACGACCTCCTGCCCGTCCACCGCCGCCCGCCCCTCGACCTCCGGCTCCAACCAAATCCACTGCGGAACCCCACCGGAACCGCCTGCCTCCACGGCCCCAGGACCCACCTCCTGCAACGGAGCACAGGACAGCCCGACCACGACCCCCGACAGAAGATACCCCAAGGAAACAAAGCGGAGCCGCCGGGTGACAGTCATGGAATCGGCTCCGAGGGCGGTGGACGCGGTTCTTGGACAACGCCCGGTCAGCCCCCGATCTGCGGATCGACCTGCGCGGCGCATATCCGGGGGCGTTGGCGCAGGTCATCAGAATAGCCCGGTCACCTCCCACCCGACTCCCTCACCGTGGATTCGCATCTGACACCGCTCGGTCGAGCTCCAAAGAACGAGTCGAGGTACTGTTTCCGACACGGGCCCCGGCGACCTGACCTCACCAACTCCATGCCCTGGGATGAATCCCCTGAGGGTCCTGTCCCCAGCTGCGCCAGACAACCCCCGTCGGTCTGCAAACGAACATAGCCAGGAGCGGCCCGCACTGCCGGGAAGGTCCCATCCGATTCTCCCCGGCGCTCACGAAACGGAATCAGGCCCGCTTCGCCCTACAACGAGCCCCACGCCCAAGTACCGGGCAAGCTCTTGCGCAAGCCCGACTAGCTGCCAGGCATATTCACCCATCGTGGGCGACGCCTTGGGTTGCCATGTACAGGGCAGGGAATCCCGCCATCTCTATCCTGAAAATGACGGATATCGCTGCGGACATCACGGCCTCCAGACCAGCCCGGCCAGCTAGCCAGAGAGACCAGAATGCTACGCCATCGACTCTGCGAGTTGGGAGCCGGCCCCTCAGGTCTAAGGAACTGCCAGAGGGAGCAGTGAGCCGCTCCATTCCTGATCTTGCAGCTTTTCCAAGGCCTGGCGATTGGCACCTCTCTTAGAGGCCGTCAGCCACCCAAGCCCCGAAGAAAAAGCAATGCTTCATCTGCCGTTTGGGCCTGGACACGGACTACCGGGATAGCAAAGGGAACCCTTTGGAAACACAGTGACTAGTTCGACGACCGCAACTGATCCGTTGCGAGCGAAGCAAGGTCTGGATCGCTGACGGCGTATTCACGTTTTGTCGGATCCAGGGAAAAGGCATGTTCAAGCTCGCTAGTGGCCTCGTCCCGTTTCCCAGCCAAAGCCAACACGCAGGCAAGGTTGTATCGGTAGTTCGAGAGTTCCTTCGGTGACGTATCGCTATCGACCATCTCTACTGCACGCCTCTGCCACTGCTCAGCGAGTGAATAAAGGTCCTGATCTTGGTACATACCCGCCATCATGTTGCAGATATCTGCACACTCCGCACCCAGTCCGAGCTGCTGATACAAGTCAAGGGACTTGATGAATGATTCCTCCGCCTCACGGTACAGCTCCGATTTGACGTTGGCCATGCCGATGTTCAAGAGCTGCAAGGCCATGCCACGCCGATGGTTCAGCTGCTCTTCGATCTCGAGCGCTGCCTGGAACATCGTGCCGGCCATGTCCATATCATTGCGACGTAAGTACACGGACCCCAACCGCCCTGTCGCGAGCGCCCGCGTCTCCATCAAACTGTGACGCTCAGCGAGATCGAGGCATTCTCGAAACAGCCTCTCTGCACCACCGATTTCTCCCTGTAGCCACCGAATAAGGCCAAGATTTCCTTTTTGCATGGCAATTGGCCTTGGCAAGGACAACTTGGTATTGATTGCCAGGGCGTGGACAATAGCGTCCTCAGCTTCCTCGAGCAGTCCCTGCTCGATCAGGATGGCACCCAATAGGTTCAAGGCGGACGCCAGCTCCTTCTGGTGGTCCCCAGCACGTGCTAGATCCATAACGCGCTGCAGGATCAACTTGGCGTCTCCATATCGCTTCTGGCTCCATGACACCACTGCGAGCAGGCGATTCGATTCGAGAGTGAGAGGAGTATCGCGGGCCTGCTCCGCAAGTTTCACCGCCCGCCTGTGCATTCCCTCCGCTTGTATGAATCGTCCATTGCGACGCAGGAACGAGCCGAACGCATTAAACGCCACTGGGTCACTCGAATCAGAGATGATCTTGGCAAACAAGGTCTCTGCCTCCGTCACTTGCCCACTGTTGGCCAGCGCCTTAGCGTCGGCAATCGGGCCTTCCTTGGGCTCTTCCAACCAAGCTTCCGTCCGCCTCGATGCTTGACCTAGAGCGGGAACCAGGTTTGGCTGAAGAGGAACCAAGAATTGTCCTCCGTCTCGCAGTGCTCGGGGGCGTTGCTCGAGCTCGTGTTGACGCAGCCACTGCCCGAGGTGTCGACGAAGACGCTGCTTGAAGGAATCCAACGTGTCGAAGCTCTCGAACAGGATCTGCTTCTCCTGCTCGAGCGTCTTCCTAAACTCGAGAACCTCACTGAGCTGTGCTCCCGGATCACTCAGGTGACGTGGTTCGATTGCCTTAAAGAACGGCACGACCTGTCGCATCGGAACTCCCTCATCATTAGCACACTGCATCGCGAGCTCGTACTCTTCGTGCGTCCCAGAAGAGAACGACGCGCCCCCGTTGTCGGCTCCCGGGGCGGAGCCCCATCGGTCCCACAGCAACAACACGAAGTAATCACACTGACGTACGGTCTCGTTGATTAGAGATTGCGGACGCCCCATCCCCCCCAGAGTCTGCTCCCAACCCTCGGCGATGAACTGCACGTTGCGGTGCACGGCCTCTGCCTCGTTGTACTCACCGACAACATCCCGGAACGCTCGACGCTCGTCCGGCAAACCAGAGGGCGACGCAATAAATATCCGATAACCAGTGATTTGAGTAGGCATGGCCGCGGGCAGGAAGTCCGACTCTAGACGCCAGGATGCCCTCCCAACGCCACCGTGAGCGTACCGGCGGACCATTCCACAGGCAAGTGGGCCAAGTCTCCCTCATGACCGAACCTGCGCGCAGGGGCCAATCGGTGTCATTCCCCCAAGCGGGCCTCGAGAATACCCCCCCGTCTGTCTTTCTCTGCCTCTTCGAATCCTGGCTTTCCAAGACGGTCGGCGAGTCAACCATTGCCAGCCAATCCACGAACACGGAAGGCGGGGGAGGGTCAAAATGCTCACTTGCCGCCGCAGGATCCCGACGTGACGGGCGTCGACCAGTCAAGGGCAGATAGCCGGCGTGAGGTCGGTTTCGGCAAGGAGAGCTGCTTGCTGGCCTTGGTCATCAAGCAGTGGGAAATCGACACATGAACGAACCAAGGCATGCAGGCTAAGGACGAGTCAGCCCGACTGCGCGGCTCACGACCTTGCTCACCTTCCCCACGGATCAGGACCCTGTTCCCATAGACCTGCGCAGGTCACTGAAGAGGCGCAGGTTGGTGACCGGGCGGAGACTCCCGGTCACCCGAGGTCATCGGGGTCAGCCGATCACGAAGAAGTGCACCGTGTCGGCGTCGTTCGGGTTTTGGATCGGGGCGCCGGTGGTGCGTTTGTTGAAGGGGGCGGAGAGGGGGGCGGTCGAGTTGAGGGGGTAGATGGTCGATCCGTTTTGGTCCGCAGCGAAGACGCTGATTCCGTGGACGCCGTTCTCGGAGCCGTCGTCTTCGATCTGTGCTTCTGGAATCGTGGCGGTCCAGACGGTGCCGCCCGTTCCGGCGACCTCGGTGAGGGTGGGGACGAATCCGACCCCGGGGTTGAGGGTGATCGAGGGGCTCAGCACGGGCTCGCTGAAGACGAAGGTGAGGTTCACGTCCCCCGTCGGGGAGAAGGTCGGAGAGGTGGGGTTGGCCGGGGACAGGACGAGCTCTGAAGTCGCGGCGTTGAAGTTCCAGCCTGCACGATAGAGACCGGGGGTCACCGTGCTGGAGATCAGGGCGCCGCGCACGTAGGGCTGGAAGTTGTCCACCTGGACCGTCCGGACCACTTCGCTGCGATGGACGAGATCCGTCGCGAGGACGTAGACGTCATAGGGGCCGTCCTTGAAGACCGCCTCCTGGATCTCACGTGCCTCGTTCGGGCCATCCGAGCCGTTGGGCTGGGTGCCGAGGGTCCGGACGTCGGTGTTCCAGAACTGGTCTTCGTCGAGGGACCCCGGCTGGCCGTCCGTGCTCGAAGCGTTCGTCAGGCGGTAGGAGCCCATGGTGGTGAAGACCGTGTTCGGCGTCCCGATCACGACCATGCGCTGCAGGTCGTACACGAGGCCGACGACCGACTCGATGGGCAGGATCTGGCCGTCGTGCCAATTGTCGTCGAAGGACGCCAGAAGGTACGGAGCCGTCGGGCTCGCGACGTCCATACCTCCAGGGGTCACCGCGTCGATCCAGTACCCCACGGTCTGCGGGCCCTGGAGGAACTGGGTCGTCGGGCTCATGTCGTCACCGATGTCCGCCAAGAGGTCGACGTCCCCGAAGGCGAACTCGTGGCTGACCTGGGCCGCCGTCTGGGCGGTGGCGTGTTCCAGGATGAGGAAGTCCTTGCCGTCCCCGTCCACGTCGACGACGACCGGCGGCACCTGGCCGGGGTCCCGCTCCGCCAGACCCGTGAAGAGCTGGAGCGGGTTCCGCATGTTCTCCCGACCCTGTTGGTTCGTGTTCGGGATCAGCACCGTCTGCCGACTCCAGTGCAGGTGATCCGCGGCCGCCGGCATCCCCATGATCACGACTTGGAACGCGTCCTGGATGTAGCCGAGGGGTTGCCCGGCCGAGACCGTGTCCCCCTCGTCGATGCCCTGGATGACCACGTGCAGGTAGGCGTCGTACTCGAACTGGCCGCCGCCGACGTCCACGGCGACGATGAGCGTGCCCCCCTGCCCCGAGGTCGAGTTCTCCGCGAACTCGACGTCCCCCCCGCGCGCGAAGCTCACCGGCATCGTCGTGTTCTCGGCTTCGATCGAGATCCCGAGGATGTCGAGGCCCTCGTGGAAGTACGGGCACAGGATCGGCACGACGGCGCAGAGGTTCAGGTCCCTCCACAGCCCCATTTGATAGGGGTGGAGCACGTCGCGCTCAGGGCCGTCGACAGGCCACACGACGGACTGGGACGCGAGCTGCGTGCCGCACAGAACGGAGAGGCCAGCCAGAGCTGCCAGGCGTGAGAGGCGAAGGGTCGGTTTCATCGGTTCAGGGATCGGTCTCGGTGGAGCGGGTCGGACGGTGATGCGCACAGGGGGTCAACGCAGTTCGAAGCTCGCGCGGGCCCCCGGCCAGCGGACTTCGAGCGCCCCCTCCCAAGAGACCTCGGGCAGGGAGGCCGGCGGGACCCCGGTGAGGCTCGTGCTCGCGATAATCCGCGGCGTCCCGGTTTCAATCACGCGCAGGGTCGGCAGCGGGATCGGATCGCCCTGCGCCTGGAGCGTCGTCGTCAAGACGGCGAGGTGACCGCCGACAGCGTCGAAGGCCCACGCGTGCGGGGAACGCGGGCGCAGCTCGGCCTCGAGCGTCCAAAGGAACTCCTCCTCGGCGGGATCGAAGGCGGCCAACATCTCCCTGGAGCGCATCAGCAACCCCTTGAACCCGCGCGGTCGAATGAGCTCGACGACCCCCGGAATCGGCAGGACCGGGCGCAGGACGCCCTGGCTCGCGGCATACAACGTGGCGCTGTGCGCCTCACCGATGTGGTCGAACACGCGCACGTAGGTCGTCCCGTCGACCAGGACCGGGTCCTTCGCCCGCTTGCCCGCCGGCAGCGGAACGTCATAGCGCAAACCCGTCCTCGGATCGAAGGTGGTGAGCGTCCACTGCGTCACGTCGTCCGCCTCCGGGTACAGCAGGAGCGCCACCCCCGAGGGATCCAACTTCAGCACGCTGTAGGGCGACACGCGCTCCTCCAACTCGAAGACCGGGTTCCCGCCCTGGACCACCTGCACGGAGAGGCTCCGGAGGTGCGTCCCCGAACCCGGATCGCCGATCGCGAGCAGGGTCCGTCCGTCGTCCGACCCCGTCAGGTCAAACTCCAGCAACCCGGCCCGGGTCAGATCGAAGGTCCCGGCCGCGGACGTGAACACGAGCCCCCCACCCTCGAAACGCTCCGTCGCCCCAACGAGACGCCCGTCACTCGTCTTGATCTGGCGCACCCCCACTGGCGGACGCACGGCAAGGACATGCCTCTCCGCCTCGACCAAGACCTCGCGATGGGGAGCGGACTCCGGGGGCAGGGGGTCGCCGGCCTGGGCCAGCGCCAACGAAAGGAAGAGCGAAGAGTGGAGCACGGTAGCCTCGGTGTCACAGGTACGGACCAGCGGATGGCCCTGGAGTCGGCGACCGCCGAGCCCAGAGTCCTGACCCGGGCAAGTGTCGAAGGTGGGTCCGACGGACGGAGGATTCCCCGTTTCCTCCCCGACTGGACTCACGTACGATCGTGAGACGAAAGCAACCGAGCCTGCGACTCGGGTTTGCAACTCCCCTACCGGATCGGAATTCCATGCGGTGCCCGCTCGCGCTTCTTGGTGCCGTCCTCTTCGCTACCGCGTCCGCTTCCCAGACGACGGTCACGGACTCGGCGACCGTCCCCAGTCCGCTGGGTTCCTACGCACACTTCGCGGTTTCCGTGGCCTCTCTCGGGGACATCAATGGCGACGGCGTGACGGACCTGGCGATCGGTGAGCCGTACTGGTGTGACCTGGCGGCCGGCCTGGAGGGCGGCGCCGTCTGGATTCACTTGATGAACGCGGATGGGAGCGTGCAGGGGACTCAGCAGATCGCGAGTCAGACGGGCGGCTTTCCGGTCACCCTCACGACGCGACAGCTCTTCGGTTGGGCGGTCGAGGCCGCGGGCGACAGAGACGGTGATGGAATCTGTGATCTGTACGTGGGCGCGCGGTTCATCAACGACAGCGGAGGAGAACCGGGGGTCCTGTTCCTGCTGTACCTGAACCCCGATGGCACGGTGAAGTCCCACCTGTCGATCAACCAAGGCGACCCGGGGATTCCTGCGACCCTCGAGACCGAGCGCTTCGGGTACGACATCGCCCTCTTGGACGACATCAACGGGGACGGGACGCGCGATCTGGCCATGACGGGCTCCTGGGATGGAATCTACGTCTGCCGGACGCGGGCGGATGGCTCCATCAAGAACTGCTGGGAGATCGGCAATGGACAGGGCGGTACCGTGGGCACCCGCGGATTCCGCTTCGGGGATGCCCTCGGAGCCCTCCCCGATCTGGACGGCGACGGGATCGGCGAGCTCGCCGTCGGCGAGCCCGAAGGAATCTGGGGCAACTCGTCCGGCAGCGATGGGAAGGGCGTCCTGTGGGTGTACTTCCTCGATCCGATCGGAACGGTGCACGAGGAGATCAAGTTCGAGTTTCCGTTCCTGGCTGGTCAGGGCCAGTTCGGGCAGGCGATCGAATCGTTGGGGGACCTCGACGGCAACGGCTCGGTCGAAGTGGCGGTCGCCGCCCCGTACGACGACGACGACGGTGCGAGCACGGGGTCGGTGTGGATTCTCTCCTTCGGCCCCGGCGGGGTGCTCGAGAGCTCCTCGAAGATCAGCACCGCGCTGAACTGGGCCAATCCCCCCGCCGTCCCCGGGATCCTGGGACGGGGCCTCTCCGGCCTCGGGGACTTCAGCGGAGACGGGATCCAGGGTCTGGTCGTCGGTTCCCCGAACGGCCTGACCCCCCAGCAGACGGGTTCGGCGATCCTCCTGCAGCTCAGCGGGCTGCCCTTTCCGGCCACCTCCCGGGTTCGGAACGGCGCGCACGGGAATCCGCTGCTCCTCGAGACGACCGCGCTACCCAAGCTCGGCCAAGCGTGGGAGGGTCAGGTCGACGCCACCGCCTATCCCGGCGCGACCCACGTGGCCCTCGTCGGCTTCGAACGCCGGCTCTTGGTCGGCTTGCCGCTTTCCGGGGGTGAGCTCCTGCTCGACCTGTCGAGCGCTGGTCTCCTCGGCTCACTCGCGCCGATCACCACGGGGCAGGAGGCGTTCTCGATCGCACTGCCACTGGACCCGGCCCTGCTCGGCCAGTCCGTCCACCTGCAAGCCGCTGTTCTCGGGGGCGGCTCCACGCTCACGAACGCGCTCGATCTGTCGCTCGGCCTGTAAGCCGTCACCGACCCTGGCCGGGCCACCACGCATCCAGGCGCTCGGCCAGACGGTCGCGCGTAACGGGGTCCTCGAGGGGTGTGCGTTCGTGGGGGTCGGTGCGCACGTCGTAGAGCTCGGCGGGAGCGTCGGGGTCGGTGTGGATCAGGAGCTTGTAGGGGTCCTGGAGGATCCAACGTGTCAGCAGGCTGCGGGCGGGGTCGTCCAGGGTCACCTGGTCGTGGGTGAAGGCCGCTCCGAAGACGGGGCGGTCCGGGGGAAGAGGAGCGATCAGGTCCACGCCGGGCCACTCCGCTGGGACTTCGACGCCGCAGGCCCGCAGGATCGTCGGGGCGATGTCGATGCTGCTGACCGGTTGTTCCCGGTGCCCAGGGGCGATCTGGCCGGGCCAGCGCAGCAGGATCGGGGTACGGACTCCACCTTCGTAGGGGGTGCGCTTGCTGCGCGGTGCGTATCCGGAGCGGTCCTCGCGTTGGGTCCAGCCGTTGTCGACGACGAACACGACCAGGGTCTCGTCGGAGACCCCGCGTGCCTCGAGGTGCGCGAGCAGGGCCCCGCAGGTCTCGTCGAACCACGTGCACATCGCTTCGTAGCGCGCGATCGGCAGGGGCGTGGCGTCGTCCTGGTAGGTCTCGAGCAGTCGGGCCGGGGGATTGTGCGGTGTGTGCGGCAGGAACGGCGCGTACCACAGGAAGAAGGGGGTGTCCGACGCGACGCACTCGTCGATGAACGCGAACGCGGGCTCCATGGTCTCGCGCCCGATCTTCAGGCCCTCGTCCCCATGCCGGCCGCCGCGCGCGGGGTCGCCGTGCGTCATGCCCTCGGTGAACCCGCCGCAGGTGCACTCCCCCTCCCACCACTTGCCGGTTTGCAGGCTTCGGTACCCGACGCGGCCGAGGAGCTCCGGTACGGTCGTGACCGCCTCGATGTGCGCGAGCATGCGCTCCCGGTCCACGCCGGGGGGCGGGTCATTCCCGGTCACCCGGTGCTGGTGCGGATAGAGGCCCGTGACCAGGGTGGCCAGGCTGGCCCGGCACAGCGCCGTCGGCACGCTTCCACGCGGGTACACCAGACCCTCTTCGCTCAGGGCGTCGAGGTGCGGGGTGCGGACCCGCTCGCTTCCCATGAAGCCGAAGTCCTCCCAGCCCTGGTCGTCCGAGATGATCAGGACGACGTTCGGCCGCGAATCCGTCAGGCCTTCGGGTGGGCTCTCCTGGTCCGGCGCCGCGGCGCAGGAGGACAGGGCGACGAGGAGCGTGGTGAGCGCGGTTCGGCAGAGGGAGACGAGCATGCGGACCCCATGAAAGCGGATCCGGGGGAGCCGTGTCCAGCGGGGACGCCTCAGGCTTCGCGCTCCAACCGCTCGAGAAGCGCGGGCTCGAAGCGCGCCAGGGAACCGCGGCTCTCCGCCAGCGTGGCCCCCTTGTAGGCACTGCGCGCCGTCACCAAGCAGAACAGTCGGCCACTCGCGACACCGACGCGGACCAGACGCTCGGGGGTCGGAATCGCGCTGCGGTGCAACAGGAACGCAGCCCCCGCGCTGTCCTCCAGTTCCAGGACGTAGGCCTGGATGGACTGCATGTGGTGCTCCTTGGCACCCCCGTCCTCGTAGGTGGCCCGGACCACGTCACACCCACGGGTGCGGGCCGTCCCGGCCGGAGTCCTCGGGGCCTCCGCGGAAGACACCCAATCCACGCGGGCGACGCGGCACTCGTGCTCGATGGTCGCCGGCCCGTAGTGCTCGTCGGACTGGATCTCGCGGGCGACGTCCATCGCGATGGCGAGCAGGTCGTAGGTCGTCTCGTACGGTTCGCGGTGGGAATAGATCAGGCCCGGCCCCAGGTCGGTTCGGATCTCTTTGAACCCCCAGTTGAACTTCAGGGGCTCGTTCTTCTCGATGCGCTCGCGCTCGCGCTGCACGGCCCCCTGCATCATCTGAGCCACCCGGGGATGGGCCCACGTCGCCGCCGCCTCGAACAGGGGCTCGAAGGGCGTCTCCATCTGAAAGCAGGCGTACTTCAGGCGCGACAGGTAGCCCACCAGGTCCCGGGGCTCGTACCTGCCCCCATCGAGCAGAGCCAGGGCCGCGAGGCCGGCCTGCACGAAGTGGGTCCGTCGATCGCGCAGGGCGAACACCGCGCAACGCTCCGCGAAGCGTCGCAGCGTCGCTTCGGTTCCCTTGGAGATGGACCCACGCAGGCGGGCCAGCTCGGCCTCGGACAGGTCTGCCGCGTCCAGGCAGGCCTTCGCCAAGTCCCCGTCGAACGGCGCCAGGAGCGGCCGAACGCTGCCGAACTCCCCCACTCCTTCCGTCGGATAGTGAAGCTCTTGATCGAGTCGGACAGGCACGCACGGGATCTTACCCCGACGAAACGGGGACCACCAGGCGCCCGAGCCCGGATGGGTCCGGGGCGGACGCGGGGATCGGCCCTCCTCGCACCCGTGAGGACACCGGATCTGATTCTGGACTTTGTCTGCAACGCCACCGGAGGACCGGCCATGTCTCCAGCACGCTGCCGGAAGTGCCGGCGCGACGTTGCGGCCCGACGGGTCGTACCACCGAGGAAGGCAGATTCTCAGGAGGGGCCGCACTGGGCCCGAAGCTCGCCATGCAAGTCACGACCAAGTCCGATCCCCGTCCCATCCCCGCGCCCGGTCGCATCGCCCTGGGGTTGGCCATCGCCTGCGCCGCCGGCACCGCGACCGCCGAACAGGTCCACGAAGAGACCCCGAGCCCCGGCCGCACGGCCGTGATGGAGAGCGTCTTCCAAAGCCACGGGATCCGTCAGCGCGACGGGTCCCCGATCGCCGGAGGCCCCGACTATCGCGCGCGCTTCGACGCGGGGCGCTTCGAGTTCACGCCCGCGCTCGGCTCCGCCGCTCCGACGACCCTGCCCCTGGCCTTCCGCTTCGAGAGCATCGAGCGCGGTGGCCAAGAGGTGCACCGGGCGGAGGGCGACTGTCACGCGGTCGCAGAAGACGGCTCCGTCGCCTACTACCGCCCCCGGGGGGTCGAGGAGCGCTACGAGGTCCGCGCCGACGGCGTGCACCAGACGTTCCTGTTCCCCCAACCCCTCGGTGGCTCCGGCGATCTCGTCGTCCGCGGCCGGATCGAGACCGATCTCGCCTTCGCCGGCGAGGACGGGGAGGGAGGACTCCTGTTCGAGCTGCCCGGCGTCGGCGGCGTCCACTACGGGGCGGTCACCGGCATCGATGCCGACGGGCGTCACGCCTCCGGCAGCCTGCGCTACGCGGAGGGCCTGCTCGAGTTGGTCCTGCCGGGCGACTTCGTCGACAACGCCAGCTACCCGCTCCTGCTCGATCCGCTGATCGGAACCAGCTTCTCCCTGGACAACACGACCAACGACGACGGCGACCCCGCGGTGGCCTTCGAGTCCAGCGAGCTGGTCTATCTGGTGGCCTGGGAGCGCACGTTCGCGGACAACTCGATCGAGGTGCGGGCCCAGCTCGTCTCCACCACGGGCAGCCTCATCGGCAGCACGTACTTCCTCAGCAACACGCTCGGCCAGGCCGTGAACCCCGCTGTCGGCGTGGTCGCGGGCACGGACCGCTTCTTCGTGGCGTGGCAGGAGTCCGATTTCTTGGGCGACGCGTACAGCATCGTCGGCAAGGCGGTCGACGCGGACGGTTCGCCCGAGTCCGGCCAGTTCACCGTCTCGAGCTCGTTGAACTCGCAGTTCGACCCGGTGATCGGCAGCGAGCGCACCGGGGACGACGACGACGTGCTCGTCGTTTGGTCGGAGAGCGGCATCGGCATCCGCGGCCGCCAGGTCACCCTGGACGCCTTCGGCTCGGACCCCTTCGGGACCGCCGGCACGGTCACCGTCGACCCGGATGGCCCGCTCTACACGTCCAGCCCGGCCATCTCGCGCAGCGGCGGAAACGACGGGCGCTACCTCGTCACCTGGGAGCGCATCGACCTCGCCGGACACAGCGAAGTGTACGGTCGCATGTACGACCGCAACTTCAACTCCCTCGGCGGTGGCGCACTGCGGATCTCCGACTCCTTCGTCGGCGGTAACGCCTGGTCGCCTTCCGTCGATGGCGACGGCACGAACTTCATCGTGGCCTGGGAGCTGGAGGAGTCCCTGCACTCCAGTGACACGGACATCGCCGCCCGCGCGGTCTCCTACGACGGGGTAGCGCTCCAATTCGAGACGGACGTCATCCTCGTCGAGAGCAACGCGGCCGACGACGAGACCGCGCCCGCGGTGGCCTATACCGGCGAGAACACCGTCGTGGCCTACCTCGACCAGAACGGCTCGACGCGCGGGCTCTATGCCAAGAGCATCGACCCGTTCACGTGCCTCCTGTGCGAGGACGAGATGATCATCGTGAACGACTCGGGCTTCGATGAGCGCACGGTGGCGATCGGATCGCAGTGGGCCGGCGGCGACACGCCCGGTGTCGCCGATGACGTCCTGATCGTCTGGGAATCCCTGGCCAACGGGAAGGTCCACTCGGACCTGCTGGCGATCCGGTACGACAGCTACAACTCGAACGTCGACCTCGGTGGCAGCAGCGCGGCTGGCGGGATGCACTACGCTCCCTGCGCGATCGAAGGGAACCAGAACTTCACGCTGACCCTGCGCGGGTCCGCACCCGGCTCGATCGCCTACCTGCTGACCAGCCTGAACGCGGGTTCGGTCGGGTGCGGGAGCTCTACGCTGATCCCCACGATCGATGGCTCGGCGATGCTGTTCGGGACCCTCACCGACGGCGCCGGGAACGCCGAGATCGCGATCCCGCTGCCCCTCGGCCTGACGGGCACGACCGCCTTCTCGCAGTGGGCCGTGCGCACCGCCGGCGGTGACTGTCCGGTCGTCGGCGGCCTCGAGCTGTCGAATGCGCTACAGACGACCTTCCAGTAGGGTCTCCTGGCGCTCTTCCGAAGAAGAGCGCGGCACAGAAAGGGGCCGGCGCCCGAGGCGCCGGCCTCTTTCTGTGGTCGTGCCCCGCGATCCGAATCGGAGCCAGGGTTCGGATCAGCGCCTGGCCAGACTGGTCAGGAGGCGCTGCCTGAACGCCGCCTGCGCCTGGTTCGGCTGGCCCAAGAGGGAGGTCCGCACGTAGAGCGCCCGCAGCAGGTTCGTCGCGTTCTGCCAGGTCCCATAGGCCTCGGGATCGAACCCAGGGGCGGCTCCGGTCGCCCGCGCCTCGACCGCACGGATGAACTGTTCGAGCGCCTCTTCATCCGCGTCGTCCCTGGCCAGCAACGCCAGGACGACCGCCCCGATGCGCTCGTCCTCTCCATGGACGAAGATGAGGCCCTCGGTGGAGCGCATCCGACGCACGATGCCATCGAGTATGGCCGCTTGACCATCCTGCGTCAGGCGCGGAGACCGCGCGAGGGCCCGCAACAGGTCCGCAGTGTGGGCGGCGGCGTGGACCCAGCCCCACTCCCCGTGCCATCCCCGCAGGTCACGCTCCAGCTCCTGATACACCAGCCCGGCCTCCAGGAGGCGCTCGAACTCCTCCTGGGCGAGGAACGGTTCCCGCAGATCCCGGTTCGCGATCAACGCCAGGCTCAGGACCGAAAACGAACGCAGCAGCACGGCCTCGCCCGGCTCGTCCAAGCCGCGCTCGAGGTTGCCGATCCAACGCCCCATCAAGGCGCGCAGGTCCTCCGGCCCCAAGAGCCCCGGGGTCCCGATCCACTGGGCGGTGATCCCGTAGGCCAGGTCGTCGCGCAGCTCGGGGTCGGTGGACCCGAGGCACGCGGACAGCTCCAACAAGAGGGCTCGGGCCGATTCGCCCTCCGGCACGGCGTGGTCGGCCCGGGCGATCGCCTGCCAGTACTCCTTGGGCCGCTCGTCGGGCGTCGGGGTGTGGAGGGTAGCGACGAGTCCGAGAAGGCACGGGGCAAGAGTCACGATCGGCTTCATGCCCCCACTGTACGGCATCGAACCCGGGGGAGCCCTGTGGATCCGGGTCCGGCCTCCGACCGCAGCCGGGGCGCCATGCGCCGGCCAGCTTCGCGATCGGAGGCCGCGACCCTCGGTATCCACTCACGTCTCGCCAGCGCTCCGGACGCGCGAGAGACCGCGGGCGATCCGCACGATCAGGGAATCACAAACTCCAGGCCTCCGACGGCCAGTGGCTCGGTGGTCTCCGCCAACGAGTACTGGATGAAGTCGTTGTCGTCCTCGCCGTGGACCAGATAGTTGGCAGCCGTCTGCCCCGGATAGGTCCCGTTCGGGTCGTACAACTTGACGATCGTCCGCGGGTAGATCCGAAGCACGTCTCCCGAGAGAAGCCCCTGGACGCCGATCTGGAAGTCCGCGTAGCCATCCGTATCGGTCAACGGTGCGATCACGAACTGGTCGCCATTCGACAGCATGGGGGCCCCGGGGGTGTTCAGCTGCAAGGACGAGACCACCACCGGGTAGTTCTGCCCGAACGCCGGATAGGCCGTGACGTCCGCGAACGGAACCTCGACGAAGTCTCCGCCGCCGCTCTTCTTGTAGACGGTGAACGCGACGATGCGGTCGGGGGCGGGCGCCGGCTCTCCATCGCTCGATCCGATCTTCTTACCGCGACGCATCACCGCCCGCACCGTGGCATCCACGATGTCGTCCGCGCCGCCGGAGCCGGCCGTCAGGGTTCCCGACAGCTCCGAGGCGATGACCGTGCGCTGCCACAGGTACTTGGGACCGTTCGCGCCCAGCTCGACGAACTCCGAGGTGTCCAGGTTGGACTTCAGGACCGCGATCGAGTTGCCGAACTTGTTCGTCGCGGTGACGCGGTACTCGTAGTGCACGCTTTCCGCGTCGTATTCGACCGGCGTGAAGGTCGGTGCCGGCGTCGACGGGCGCAATCCCGTCAGGAGCACGCTGTGCGTCCTGCCGTACTCGCCCAGGGTCTTCTGAAAGACGGGTGACCCGGCGACGTCGGGGTCCCACCATTCGACGAGGGCCGTGCAGGGTTCGCTCGTTTCCCACGCGATGCGGGCGATACGAGCGGTGCTGAACGTGACCTTCGGGTTCTTGACGAAGGTCGGGCTCGAGACGGTTTCGGAGGGGTGGATGCCATGTTGATAGGCATCCAGCTCCAGGGCATCCAGGTTGAGGAGCCCATCGCCGTCGTAGTCGATCCCGAACCGCTCCCCCATCCCCACCGGCAACCCGACGAAGACATTCTTCTCCCCGTCGTTTTCCGCGCCAGCGAGGAAGTCGTTCAGCGTCCGGTCAGCGAAGTCGGGATCCTCGCAGCGATAGCGCTTGATCTGGACGTCATAGGCCCAGCGGCGGGGCACGAGCATCCCGAGCTCGGTGTCCAGAACCTCCCCCATCACAGCGATGTCACAGAACCTCCGCCGCCCTCCGGTCGCATTGAACACGTTGCGCTGCGCCTGGGCCTCCAGATACGCCAGCTCCGACCTCCCCATGCCGGAGGCCTCGGAGGCGAAGTCCAGGAGGAACGCGAAGTGGGCAGCCGGAGCCATGCCCTGGTCCCATTGATGGAGGAGGCTGGCCATCGACCCCGCCGGGATGGACCCGGGGCCGAAGAACTGCGCGGTGAAGGAGGGCAGATCCTTCGCGGTGCCGTTGTGCAGGAACCCGAACCCGGTAAGGGCCGCCTGCCGATTCGCGCCCCCCGGCTTGACCAAGTCGTCGAAGGGCATGTTCTTGCGCCAGATCTCGTGGAAGGGAGCGGGTTTGAAGTAGGAACGTTCCGGCCGCGCCTTGAAGGTGTTGATCTGCGTGATGTCGCTCGAGGTACCCAGCGGGGGCTGGTGGCACTCCTCGCACGTCCGACCCTCCATCGCGTCGAGCGTCTTGAAGTCGTCCAGCGCACGCACGATGCTGATCGGCGTCGTCACGTTGGGAGCCGGGATGGACTCGTCGAACACGCGCTCGCGGTGCTGGTGCGGGTTCGCGGGGTTCTGGATCGAGAAGACGAAGTCCTCGAAGTCGTCGAACTCCGGGTTCGTCAGGGGAGTGGGCGCACCGAGGAGCCCCTCGAAGGCCTCGCGGAACGCGTGCAGGTCGGGGCGCTCGCCACGCCAATGGAAGGGCGCCAGACGCTCGATCCCGGCCAGGGTCTGCGTCACCATGGGCCCCTTGTCGTCCAAGGGCAAGTTCGACAGGTTCCAACCCAAGAGGTCCGTTCGACCTTCGACGTGGCAGGTCGCACAGGACAGGTTCTGGTTCAGGGAGCGGTGCCCATCATAGAAGATCTCCCGGCCACGCTGGACGCTGTCCGGCGTGGGGTCGTGGTTCAGGGCATAGGTGTTGACCGGGGATCCGGTCAGGTCGAAGGCCTCGACCTTGTTCGTCCCCCAACAGTAGACGAGCATCTGGTCCGCCGAACCATCGGCGAGCAACAACCCCCGCGGAATCGACCCGTCCGGCAGGGGCCAATGACCCGCATAGGCACCGGTCGAGTCGAGCTTCACGACGTTGTCGGTCAACAGCCCACAGACGTAACCGGT
>CAAKHF010000009.1:108635-121930 GCA_901007745.1 Hippocampus kuda
ACCGGTCCCGCCATTGTCGAAGGCCAAGGCGTAGGGTTGGCCGACGAAGACGTCGCCCGCGGTGCCGAGGAAGTCGAGTGGCTTGCGGTCCGGTGGGACGAAGGGGGTCTGTGCGGGATCGTAGAAGTCACCGTTGGCCAGGACCGGCGCGATCGTCACGTTGTTGGACGCGAAGATGCCGTTCAGCTCCGGCTCCGTCTGAAGACTCGGATTGGCATTGTCCGCCTCCGTATTGAGCTGCCAAAGGGCTCCGGTCTGCGGGTGGATGCCATGGGCGAACAGGATCGTCCCGGTGCTGCGGGCGACGACCGTGGCCGTGCCGGTGTCACAGTCGATGGCGAACAGGTCGTAGTCGGGCAGGTTGTCGGGCCAGCCGCTGGTGTCCAGGACCTTGTCCCCGAAGGGACTGAGCATCCCCGTCGTGCTCTGGGTCTCCGAGATGCTCTGGTTCCCGGACGTCAACGGAGCGACCAGGACCCGGTCCGCCGCCGCATCGTAGGACAGGAACAGGGGCGACTTGGCACCGAACCCGTCCGCCTCCCAGAGCCCCCAGCTCGCAGCGCGCATGCCGCTCGCCAGATCGACCTTGAGGACGGAGTCCGTCCCCTGGCAGCTGACGTAGGCAAAGCTGCCCACCACGACCAGGTCCCCCGGTTCGTTCGCGAAGATGTTGTCGGACGCGTTCCGCTGGGCGAGATCGACGACCTGGAGGATCTCCCCATCCAGCGGATCCATTTGGATCAGGCAGTTCGACCCGCGGCAGACCACGACGAGCGTGCCTTGCGTGCTCGAGTACGCGATCGACACCGGCCCCCACGGCACCCCCCAGGGCCCTCCCCAGGACGTCTCGTGTCCGATCTCTCCCCCCTGGGGACCGGACTCGAACAGGAAGTACTCCACCGTGCTGTCGTGGGTGTTGACCACGAACAGCCGGTCCTCGGTCCCAACGTCGGGGATCTCGACGGTCACGCGGACCATCGGACGAATGGTCGTCAGGTTCAGACCGATGGCCGGTCCCTCCACGTTGTCCCGCGTCAGGGAATAGGGAACCGTCTGCGCCGAGGTCGCCGAGCCAGCGGCCGACAGAAACAGGCATGCGAATGCGCCCAACGAGCGCAGGCACCACTTCATCCTCATGATTCTCGTCCTCGCAAGTAGTAGGGAGTGCGGGTCCTGACGAACCGACTCGACCCGGGAAGCCGTTCAGGAATCCCCGGGAACTTCCCCCGCGACGGGACCCCGGAGCGAGTTCGCATTCACCGAGCCGTCGAGGAATGCACCGCTGCCCTGGAGCAGACCCCGGCCGCCTGTCCGACGGTCCACCCGTTCCGGACCCGCCCGGTCCTCGCGGAGCGACCTCCCTGGACGCCCCCCCAAAGGGGGGTGATTTCTCGGGGATTGTCAGCGCAGGCCCTGACAAGGGCTCGCCATAGGCCTTGGGGGGAAGCCTCCTGCGACCCCGTCCCCATATCCCAACAGACCAATCATGAAGAAGATCATCCAAGGCCTGCTCGCCCTGGCCGCCAGCAGCGCTCTGTGCGCCGTCAACCTCTCCGCAGCCCCGTTCTCACCCGACGATGGTGCCGACGTCCCGTGCGGCACGTCCTGGGACGGCACCGTCAACGCGAACGTCATCGGCGTGGGGACCGACGCGAACCTGCTCGAGGCGGCCGAGAAGGCCCTCGACGACATGGAATGGAAGATGCTCGGTTGGATCAAGGCGGACTGCGAGTGGTGCTGGGACCCGGACGAGTGCTGGGAGCTCCCGACGTACGACTTCGACCAGGTGTCCTTCAGCCACGCGATGAACCCCGACGGCACGTGGACCGTCATCGCGACCTCTACCCAGACCTTCTCGATGGACTGCGGGCCCTGCCCTGAGGAACCGGGCGACGTGTTCGAGGGCTAGACGCCCACAAACAGCGCCGCCCAAGAGGCGAGGGGGGGTCCCATGGCCCCCCCTCCCACATTGGGCGGGCATGGCGCCCGGCACGTCACGGAGCGGGCATACCCTGCCCCCGCCCTGCGCGACGCAGCCGGTTTCCCGCGGGTGCGCGAAGGGCGGAAAGGGCCTTGTGTCAGGACGCAGCCTGGTGCACGTGCACGTCGGTCTGGGGGAAGGGGATGGAGATGCCGGCGGCGTCGAAGCGCAGCTTGACCTCTTCGGTCAGGTCGAAGAGGACGTCCCAGTAGTCGTCGGTCCGGACCCAGGGGCGGCAGACGAAGTTGACGCTCGAATCGGCCAGCTCGGAGACGGCGACCTGGGGCTCGGGGTCCGCCAGGACCTTGGGGTGCTCGGTCACGATCGACTCGAGTAGCTCCTTGGCCTGCTTGATGTCGTCCTCGTAGCCGATGCCGAACACCAGGTCGACGCGGCGCGTGTCGTGGGCCGAGTAGTTGATGATGTTCCCCCCGGTGATCGACGAGTTGGGCACGATGATGCGCTTGTTGTCCGGGGTCTTGAGCACCGTGTTGAAGACGCCGATCTCCAGGACCGCACCGGAGGTCCCACCCCCTTCGACGTAGTCCCCCACCTCGAAGGGGCGGAAGAACAGCAGCATGACGCCGGACGCGAAGTTGCCGAGCGACCCCTGCAGCGCGAAGCCGATGGCGAAGGCCGCGGCACCCAGGATCGCGGCGAAGGACGTCGTGTCGACGCCGAGAGCCTCCAGGGCCGCCAGGACGACGACCGCCATCAACCCCATGTAGGCGAGGCTCCCCACGAAGCCGCCCAGGGTCTCGTCCGCCTTCCTCTGCACCAAGCGGCGCACGGCCCGCGCCACGAGCTTGGCGACCAGACGCCCGACCAACACGACGACCAGGGCGGCGAGGAGCTTTCCCCCCCACTCGATACCCTTCGTGGCGAGCAGCTCAGGGTCCGTCAGGTACTCCCGCGCGACCTCGACCATGGAGCGGCTGGGCTCGTCGCCGGCGACGTCATCCGCACCCGGGGTGGCAGAGGAACCGTCGGCCCCATTGCCTTGGGGCGAGAGGAACGGGGAGCGAAGAAAAATGGTGAGCATCGGGATCGGGTCGTCTCGTGGTTTCGGAACGCGCTTCGAGATGGACCGACGAAGAGGAGGAGCTCGGCACATCCAGTGGCCCGCCTCCATCGCAGCCGGACCGCGCGCGGCCGAGGCTATCAAACCGCGTGTTCGAATCGAATGCCGCCGGAGGGCTCGACCGGGGTCCCTCGCCGGTGGCGCGCGCGGCTGGAAATACTCGACCCCGCGCCGCGCAGCGTAGGATCCAGCCATGAAGACCGCACTCCAAGCCACCGTCCTGACCTCCCTGGGGGCCTTGGCCCTCCTCACCGCTCCGCGGGCCTCGACGACCGCGACCTCCGCCCGCGAGGGCGAGGACCTGTCCGAAGCCCTCGAGGCACTGCGCGAGCAGTCCGGCGCCCCGGGGGTCGTCGCGATGGCGCTCCAGGACGGTCAAGTCGCCGCGTGGGGTGCCGCGGGCGTGCGGGCCTTCGGTTCGGAGGCGCCCATGACGATCGACGACCCGGTGCACCTGGGCTCCTGCGCCAAGGCGATCACGGCCACCCTCGTCGCGACGCTCGTCGAGGAAGAGCTCATGACCTGGGACACGACGATCGCCCAGGCGCTCCCCGAGCTCGCACAGGAGATCGATGAGGGCTTCCACGGGGTGACGGTCGAGCAGCTCCTCCAGCACCGCGGGGGCATCGCGGAACGCCGGCGGCCGGAGCTCGGCGTGGTCTTCCCCCTCATGCAATCCGCCCAGGGCCCGGCCCCCGAGGTGCGCCTGAAGGTCCTGGCCAAGGTCCTCGGGCTCCCGCCGGTCCCGCCGCCGGACGAGGGCTTCGACTATTCGAACTACGGCTACATGACCGTCGGCGCGATGGTCCAGGCGCGGGCGGGCAAGCCCTGGTCCGAGCTCGTCGCCGACCGGGTCTTCCGACCCCTGAAGATGGAGAGCGCCGGCCCCTGGTCCCCGACCGGAGCGGACGTCCCGGTCGGCCACACGGCGGACGGGGACGGCTGGACGCCCCTGTCGACCGGCCCCCAGGGCATTCTGCCCGATGCCATGGGCCCCGCCGGCCTCGTCCACAGCAACCTCGCCGACTGGGGTCGCTTCGTCTCCGACCAGATGGCCGGCTACCGCGGTGAAGACGGGCTCGTGACGGCGGACAGCTACAAGCGCCTCCACGCGGACCCCCACTCCAGCGGCTACGCCTGCGGATGGGGCCTCACCAAGCACGTGTGGGGCTGGGGCGAGGGCAGCGTGCTCACCCACAACGGCAGCGACAACACCTGGTACTCGATCGTGTTCGCGATCCCGGAATGGGACCTCGTGATCCTCGCGGCCGCCAACTGCGCCGGGACCGCCGGCGAGCAAGTCGTCACGGACGCCAAGGATCTGCTCCTCGAAACCCTGGGATTCAGCAAGTAGCGCCCGTGGTGCGCGGCCCCGGTCCGGCCGTCTCGGCCCGGAGATCCCTCAGTCGTCGAGGTACGTCGAGACCACGTTCGAAATGTGGGACACCTGTAGCGGCCCGAGGGCGAACACGGCCGCCGCATGGAAGACGACGGCGTCGGACAACGAGGGATCGGTTCCGGGGGGAATGTCGACCGCGATGGATGCCGTCCCGTTGGCATCCAGCACCCCCAGCCCCAGCGTGAGCGGGGGACAGTCCCCGGCCAACGTGCACAGGAAGTAGGCGTCGGCATTGAGCGGAAGGCGCTGCGTGCCGAACAGGAACCCCGGGTCCGTGCCCGAGAGCGAGCCGAGCAGCAGATAGAAACGGCCGGCCTCACCGACCCCTGCATCGAGGTCGATCGTCCCCGTTCCGCCGGCAGCCAAGGAGTAGGCCGCCGTGCTCTGCTCCAGCGTCGCACAGGATTCGTCGGACAGGGAGTACGCCCAGAGCGTGGGCCGTTCCAGGCCACTGTCCTCGGACAGCAGGACGAGGGTCTCTCCGTCGAGGCCCGCGCCCTCACCGTACTCGTCGAAACTGTACGGATCGTCATCGGTCAACGTGCCCGTGTGCGTCCATCCGCCCGGTCCGAAGTCATAACGCACACAGGCATCGCCATCCAAGAACGTCACCCCCGGAGCCCCCACGAACAACGTGTCTCCGTCATTCGTCGCGGCCAAGGAACGGCCGAACTGGATCCCCATTTGGGTCGGGTTCAAGAGCAGGCGCTGCAAAGACCAGCCTGTGTCGTCCCGTCGATAGACCCAGACCGCTCCGTTCCTGCTCGAAGCTGCGAACAGAGTGTCGTCGGCCGCGAGGCAGATCGAAGCGGAGAAGTACGAGAACGGGATCGACTGAATCAGGGGCGGTGAAAAGGAGGCCACGGCAGACCAGACCCCACCCTGTTCTTCGAAGAGGTCGACACGCCCGACGAAGGAGGCTTGGGTACTTCCTTTCCAAGGCTGTCCGACAGCGATGGTCCCGCCGACCACGTCGATGCGTTCTCCGAAGAAGGCCAGGTTCGCCGGGTCTGTCGCGACGAGCTTCTGCACCTCGACCCACACGCCGCTGGCGTTGGAGAACACGTACGCCGCGCCTTGGTTGTCCGCGGTGCGATCTCCGACGACCAACCAGGGGTCATCCACGGCGACGCTCACGCCGAAGAAGCTCAGGTCGGCGCCATCGCTCGGAACGAGGGTCTGCCGCAGGACCCACGCACCCCCTTCTAGCTCGTACACGAACGTCGCACCGGTGCTTCCGGCGGCGCCGTCGAACCCCGTGTCCCCGACGAACAACCAATCGCCACTCAACTCGACGCTCCACCCGAACGAGGGAGAGGCGGAATCCGGTCCGACGAGGCTGGCCTCGAGATACCAGTGCGACCCCTCGCGGACGTAGACGTCGGCATGGCCGGGCAGGACGTAGCCGATCGCCACGCGCTCTCCATCGACGGCGAGGGCTCCCGAGTGCACCCGCTCCTCCGGAAGCAGGGTTTCGGCCACCTCGCACTGCCCCCAGGACACGGTCGAACAGGCGACGCACAGTCCGATCGAGGTCGATATCTTCATCGTTTTCTCCTGTAGACGTGCCAAGGGTTCAGCCCCCCCGGGGGCGGCTCGCAGCGTCCCGAGCGTATTCGTCCGACCGGATCCCGACAAGACGCCGTGGGCACCCTGTCGCGGTGACTCGAGTGTGGAGCAACCCGTCGGAGGCTCGCGGTCCGAATTCGAGGAGCTCAGGGATCCGTGGGGAGCGATACGCAGGCACGCCAGGTGTCGAGTCGACGGAGAGTGGGGTGAGCTCGTCGAGTGAACCTGACACCGATTCCAGAATTCTCTCGAGTTCCTTCCTTCGAAGACTTCGTCGTGAACGCGAGAAGGTCTTTTTCGCAAAGACAGCGGCGATCGGGAGGGCCGTTGGCGTCTGTTCCCTCGACGCGGGACGGCGTGCTTCCCGTGACCCGCTTCATCCGTCCGATTACTCGCTCCGCAGAAGTCGAAACCGAAGAAGCCAATTGCTCATGAAGAATTCCACGCTGCTCGTAATGACCACGCTCTTGACCATCGGCTCGACCCCGTGGTCCCTGCGCCAGGGATCGGCGCGCGGACAGGCCTCGGGTCCTGTCATCACGTCCAATCCCGCCCCTCCCCAGACTCCGTTCGGCCCCGGCGATGACGACTGGAAGGTCTCGGGGGACGGCATGGTGTCGATCCCGATCGGCAACATCGGCGTGGGCACGCCTGTCAGCTCGAACATCAAGTTCTTCACGATCGACGACAACCCGGCGGTCCAGGTCGCCGGCGCCTTCCGGAAGCTCTCCGGCCCCGACCAGGTGGGCAGCACCGTCGGTGTCCAGGGGTTGACCAAGGACCAACCCGGCGGGGGCGTCGGGGTGAGCGGGCAAGCCAGCTCCGACGAGCCCCTGGCCAACAACATCGGCGTGACCGGCCTCGCCCTGGGGGCATCGAACGCCAACTTCGGCATGCAAGCCCAGTCGATCGGCGATCCCGCCGCCCTCAGCGTGGGCATCCAGTCCATCGCCGCGGCCAACAGCACCGACGTGCAGTACGGGGTTCAGGCGGTCTCCGGCCTGTCCCCCTATCCCACGCGGATCAACATGGGCGTCCGCTCGATCGGCTACGGCAACGACATCACCGACGGAAACAGCAACTACGGGGTGCACGCCACGGCCAACCCGGGGCTCGAAACCGACTTCAACTACGGCGTGTACGCCCTGGCCCAGCGCCCCCCGAGCAACATCGCGGGCAACCCCTTGGTCAACTACGGGCTCTACGCCTACGCCGATTCGGACGGCGTCGACAACAAGGCGGCCTACCTGAACGGGGACGTCGAGATCACGGGATCGACCTTCGCCCCCTCCGACGCCCGTCTGAAGCAGGACATCCAGGGCGCGCGCCCCGGCGCGTTGGAGCTGCTCCGGGAACTGCGGACCACGACCTACACCTATCGCCAGGACATCCCCCAGCTCGCCCTGCCGACCGGGCTCCAGCACGGGTTCATCGCCCAGGAGATGGAAGCCCTCTTCCCCGACCTGGTGCGCGTGTCCACGCGCCCCGCGGTCCGGTCCGACGAAGGCCTCGAGACCGCTCCGGAGTTCCGCTACAAGACCGTCAACACCCTCGGGCTGATTCCCGTGCTCGTGCAGGCGATCCAAGAACAACAGGCACAGATCGAAGAGCTGACGGCGATGAACCGCGAGCTGCTGCGTCTGCGCGAGGATCTGGCGGCCCTCGAGCGCGCGGTCCAGCCTACTCCCGAGCGGAGAATCCGGTAGGATCCGGGCACCGAGGCCGGTCCGCAACTCGTCCACGTGCAGGATCGGGGCCCCGCAACGCCTGCCGGCCGCGCGGGGCATGCACCTCTCGCCCCCCTGCCCGTGACAGAGACCGACGACCAGCATCTCGACGCTGCGATCCGCCGCGCGGTCCAGACCAAACAGCGCGAGCTCCCCGCGCGCCTGGGCAAATTCGAAATCCGGCGGTTGCTGGGGGAAGGCGGCATGGGCGAGGTCTACCTCGCTTGGGACCCGGACCTACGCCGCAAGGTGGCCCTGAAGACCATCCGTGGACCCATGCGCACGGACGAGGAGGTGCGCGCACGCTTCGTGCGGGAGGCGCGGCTCCTGTCGGCCCTCGAGCACCCCGGCATCTGTCGGATCCACGACTACGTGCAGGGCGAGGGGGTCGACCACCTCGTGCTGGAGTTCGTCGACGGCCTGACCCTGTTCGAAGCCCTGCAACAGGGCCTCGAACCCAAGCAAGCCCTGGACTTCGCCGAGCGCATCGCCGACGTGCTCGTGGTGGCCCACGAGATCGGGGTCGTGCACCGGGACCTGAAGCCGGCCAACGTGATGCTCCCCCGGGACGGCGGCGTGCGGGTGCTGGACTTCGGCATCGCGCGGACCCTGGGGGACGCAGCCGAATCCCAGGCACGGGCGGCGGAGGACTCCGCGGGCGGCGGCGCGTTCACGACCCAGGCGGGCGCCGTCATGGGCACCCTGGCGTACATGAGCCCCGAGCAAGCCCGGGGCGAAGCGGTCGGCCCCGCCAGCGACCTGTACTCCTTCGGCCTGCTCCTCCTCGAGCTCCTCACCGGCCGATCCGCCCGCCAGGCCGACCGGCCCCTCGGCGACCTGTACGAGCAAGCGCGGGAAGGCCGTCACGACCACCCGGGGGTCGACGACCGGGACCTGGGGGACTTGATCGAGGCCCTGCTGTCCGAAGCCCCGACGCGCCGTCCGACGGCCCTGGAGACCCGGGATCGGTTGCGCTGGGTGCGCGCGCGCGGACAACGCCGCAACCGCCGCCTCGCGGTCGCCGGCGTCCTCGCCCTGGCGGTCGGGGCGGGGGCCAAGTACACGGTCGACCTGGGCGCCGCGAACCGGCGGCTGTCCCAGCGGATCGAGGCGGTGGAGACCCTCGCCTTCGGGGTCGTAGAAGGGCCGGTGATGGGCGCCCTCGAACGCACGGACCAGCTCCCGGTCATGGGGGCGTTCCTCGCAGAGCTGCGCGGCTACTGGGGCCGGCTCCCCGACGGAGAGCTCACGGACCGGGAACGCGCGCTGCGCACGCGTCTCCACCTTCCCGAGGCGCGGCTGCGGCGGGCCGGGGGCGACATCACCGCGGCGAGCGCGGCCCTGGCGGAAGCCCTCGCCCAAGAGCTCCCCCCCGAACACCGGGTCGAGGTCCTCGTCGAGGCGGCGGAGGTCGCCCTCGCGAGCGGCGAGCTGGAACGCGGGCTCGAGCTGGCCGACGAGGCCGTGGAGCTCGCACCGGGGGGTGAGCTCCAGGTGCGCGCGGCCCTCGCCGCCGGGGCGCTGCGCCTCGACTCGGATCACGCCGATCCGTGGAGCCCCCTACGGCTCGCCGCGGACCAGGCGGACGCGCTCCTCGCGGCAGAGCGTTCGCCCCAGCGTCTGTTCCTCGCCGCCCAGGGCGCGTTCTACCGCGGGTTCGAAGCGTACTTCGACGACGACCTGGCCACCGCGGAGACCCACTTCCGCCGCTACCGGGACCTGGCCGAGGACCTCGTACGCGCCGAGCCGACCCGCGCCCGCTGGCACGAGGAACGGGCCTACGCGAACTCGAACCTGGGTACCTTGCAGCTCGACCAGGGGGACCACGACGGGGCCATCCCGGCCTTCGAGCGGGTCGTGCTCGTCTGGGAAGAGCTCCTGCGCCGGGATCCGACGAACGCCGCCTGGAGGGGCGAGTTGGCGGATGCGCTCTCGTGGCTCTCCTCGGCCCTTGCGGGGGCCTTGCGCTTCGACGACGCCCTGGTCGAACGCCGCCGGGAACGCCAGGTCCATGCGGAGATGCACGCCGCGGATCCGGCCAACCTCGAGCGCTGGGGGGCCCTGGCGTCCTGCCTCCACCACGAAGGCTCCCTGCTCGACCGGCTCGGCGACCCCGCGACACGGGAGACCTTCCTGCGCGCGATCGCGGAGGCGCGCGGGCTGTTCGAGGCCGACCGAGCGAACACGTACCACGCGCGGCTCCTCCTGCGCGCGCACATCCGGGCCGCGCGCTTTCACCTGGCCGAGGGGGAATGGCCCGCGGCGCGGCAACAGGCGCGCGCGGCGCTCGATGTGCACGGGGACTCGGGGGCCGGCAACCCGCGCGACGAAGCCCACGCGCTGCTGTTGACGGTCGAGGCGGCCCTCGGCGAACAGAACGCGACCCTCGCCGCGAGGACCCTCGAGGAGGTCGCCGCCCTGGAGCTGGACGATTCCTCGGTCCTCTGGGCCGCGCTGCTCACCGCCCGGATCGCGCTCCTCGACGGACGCACGTCGGACGCCGAGCGAGCCCTGGCCCGGGCCGAGCCCGCGTTCGAGGCCCTCTCGGACTCGAGCTCGGGGGCGGATCAGGCCCTCCGGGCCCGCTGGCTGTTGCGCAGCGGCCGGTCTGAGGAGGCCCTCCAGGCCGTGGGGCAGGTCCGCCGGCAGCGGTGGCGTGATCGGGTCCTCCAAGATCTGCTCAGGGACTCCTGAGCAAAAACCTCCGGAATCTGCCCGCGAAAAGAAGGGTCGCAGTGAGGGTGTCTCGAGACGACACACAGGAGGTCTCCATGGACTACTCGACACCCGCATCATCCCTGCTCTTCCAGCTGGCCAACGCGGACGGACCAGCCGGCTTTGCTTCGACCGCAACGCTCGCTGCTTCCCTGGGAAACGGCGTCTATTGCAGCCGCATCATCTGTGAGCTCTACCCATCCGACGCACCGGGGACCGTCCCCCTGGGCGTGAAGGGAAGCGGCAACGACCAGGTCCTGGTCGTCAAGCCGACGGCCGCAGACCGGGCGACGATCCTCGGCAACGTGGTCGACGTCAACGACCAGTACGGGGGTTCCTCCCTCACGAACCTGCTCACCAACGACAGCGGAAAGACGGCCCACGTCCTCGGGTTCGACGCGGACCCCAGCTCCTCGACGGTGCTGGCCTGCGTCCCCTACGTGTGGACCGCGATCCTCCTGTCGGATGGCAAGCTGGTGGCGAGCACCAAGGGCAACGCGGGCTCTGGCGACCTCGAGGTGAAGCGCCCGCAGCTCGTCCTCTTCTATCCCGAGACCACGGCCGACATGCTGCCGAAGGACGTCGTGCAGGCGCGGGTTTGCGGAGTCACGATCCACCGGAGTGTCGTCGACCCGATCTCGAAGAAAGCGCACCCCGATTACCCCCACGGCGAATTCGGGATCCTCTACACCAACAGGGACGGAGTCCTGGCCTACGACCGCACGTCGGACAGCGAAGCGTACCACTACCGTGTGATCGTCTGCCTCCACAAGAAGGACGGCAGCTTCCAAGTGCTCGTCGAAAACGATCCGAAGATCCGCAACACGCCCTCGGGGGACAACTGATGGCCCGCTATCTCTACCAAATGGGCTGGGGCACCTATGCCACCTACGATTCCAACGGCAGCGGGATGCTCGTCTGCGCCCTTCACGAACGCCCCCCCAAGAACGACAACCCGACCGGAAAGGGAAGCCCCGCGGCGCTCTACGTCACGGAGACCGGCTACGACGAAACCACGAAGGTCGGACAGGTCTCCGTGGGGGCGCCGGGTGAGAACGACTTCCCCTTCGACCACGCGGCGCTCGGCTACGCGCTCGACGTCACCGAGTTGGCCCCCTACGAGGACGACCTGTCGAAGAAACCCTGGCAACCGAGCTCGGGCTACGCCTGGCAGGGCACGACCCCGCTCTGGGTCGGCACGCTCGACTCGGGGTCCGACCTGCGCTCGATCGCGTCGCCGAACTACTGGGTCGTGCGCGAGTGGAAGCGCAAGCACAAGGGCCAAAGCATCACGATCAAGACCCTCGCCGTGCCCGGCACCACCGTCGGCATCTCGGTCACGGGCGACTCGATCCGGACGAAGGTCTACTGTGCCGACGCGGACGACGAGGGCACGGTCGACGTGAAGGAGCCCGGCCTCCTGCGGTTCTGCTCCGAAGATCCCTACGCGATCCTGTTGACCGAGGTGGCCCTGCTCCCCATCACCGACCCACGGACTGGCGTGGACGGCCCGTTGCGCGAGCCGGACGGGACGTTCGTTCCGCTGTACGCCGACGTGCAGGAGTTCCACTTCCTCGACACGGACCGCAGGCCCCTGGACACCAACGAGACGGACGACCTGACCTACGACTACTCGTACCGCACCGTCGTGTTGCACAAGCACGGGGCGAGCATGCGCTACCTCGTCCAGCAGGACCCCAAGATCCGGAACACGCCGAAGGGCGACAACTGACGACGGCCTGCGGCGCCGGGCTCACCCCCTGCGCGCCTCACTCCCCCGCCCCGACCGCCCGCAGGAGCTCCCGCAGCTCCTCGCGGGCCGCCTCGGGCGCACCGGGGTTGTGTTCGTGGATCACCTCCGTCAAGGCGTCCCGGAACTCGTCCCGGGCCCGGGCGTACTGCCGGTGAACCCAGGCGGGCTCGGCCTCCCAACGCCGGGCGATCTCCCGTACGGGGAGGTCCTCGACGAAGCGCAGGTCCAGGAGCTCGACGCGCCGCACGTGCTCCGCGCCTTCCCGCTCTGCCCGGCTCCGGTGCCGGGTCGCCGCCTCCGCCAGGAGGGTGTCGATCCAACGCTGCTCGAAGGCCTGGGTGCAGGAGCCCTCCCGCGCCTCGAGCTCGCCAGGCTCTTCGCGGGAACCGGCTCCCCGGGCGCGCTCGGTCCGCCGTGCCACATTGCGGACGACCCCGAGCAGAAAGGCGCCGAAGCGCCCCGC
Organism: Hippocampus kuda; assembly: GCA_901007745.1. NCBI lineage: Eukaryota > Metazoa > Chordata > Actinopteri > Syngnathiformes > Syngnathidae > Hippocampus > Hippocampus kuda. The sequence continues at coordinate 121,324 of CAAKHF010000009.1, forward strand.
CAAACCCCCGCGGACACGCTCGAGCACGCCCCCTTCCTTCAGGCATTCGAGGAAGACCTCCTGCGCGGCTTCTTCGACCTCCCCCGCCAAGGGCCCCCGGCCCCAACGGGCCTCCAGGGCCGCCCGGATCACCGGTCCGTAGCGCTCCACGAAGTCCCCGCGGGAACGGTCGTCCCCTTCGGCGGCTGCGGTGAGCAGGGTCCAGGAAGTGGTGTCGATCTTCATCACTTCGTGCAGGCGGCGGAGCCTCTCATCGGGGATCGCCGGGCCCCGACACATCGCTCGCATGCTAAGCCAGTCGTGGGGCCCTCACCAAGGGCGGCAGCACGAACCGCGTCCCCGTAGTGGTAGCGCTATCTATAGAAGGATGGACCGTACCATCTCGCCAGAGTCAGAGGGGCAGGAACTGGGATTGGCCCGCTCCCCTCGGACCGACGCAGCAGCCACACCGGCCGGTACTCGAGCGACTTCGAAGCGCGACGCGTCCGGCGGTCTCCACGAGCTTCTCTCGCCCTCACGCCGTGGACCTGAGCTCGTCATCAAATCGCGCTACCCGCGGTCGACGGCGTTCCCTTAGGATCCCCGCCCGTAGGCCCGCGGGCGCGGC
>CAAKHF010000009.1:121950-150698 GCA_901007745.1 Hippocampus kuda
CCCCGCCACGCGCCCGCCTGTGATTGTCCAGGAGACCCCCATGCAGTCCACCCGCGCGTCCGTCGCCGTTCTTCTCGCCGCCTTTGCCATCGTGGCGGGCTCTGCCCAGGAGGACACCCAGCCCGGCTGGGAGAAGGGCCGAGGGTGGGGCTGGATCTGGGGCCCGGACGACGAACTGGGTGCCTTGAACGCGATGACGCCCGCCACCCGTTCGGCGGCCCTCGAGCTGGCGACCGAGGGCCGTGTGTACGATCTCGGCGTCACGGTTTCTCGGGAGAGCTTCGTCTGGCCCGGGCACAGCAAGAACGAGGTGCTGACCTTCCGTTCCCCCGGAGGCCTCCGGCGCGAGGGCGACCTTCCCTTCACGCTTCCCGAGGTCAACCCGGCCCGGAGCTCCTGGCACTCCTGCGCGCTCTTCCTGTCCGACAACATCGGCACCCAGATCGACGCCCTCGGGCACGCGATCGCAGGGGACCCGCCCCGGGCTTACAACGGGACCACCCTGGACGAGATGGGCGGCGATTTCGGCGTGCGCAAGCTGTCGGCCGCGGGGATCCCCCCGATCATCAACCGCGCCGTCCTGCTCGACATCGCGACCCTCGAAGAGGTCCCTGCGCTGCCCGGGGGCTTCGTCATCACCCCCGAGCACATCCGGCGGGCCGAAGAACGCCAGGGCGTCGAGATGCGGGTCGGCGACATCGTGCTCCTGCGCACCGGCACCTTGCAGTTCTGGGGCGAGGATGGTTCTGACCACGAGCAGCTCGTCGCTCACGACTCGGCCGGCATCGACCTGACGACGGCTCGCTACCTGGTGGAAGAGCGCGGCGCCCTGGCGATCGGCTCGGATACGAGCGGCATCGAGGTCCCCGCCCCCGAGGGCTCCGACAGCTTCGTGCCCGTGCACCGGTATCTGTTGATCGAGCAAGGCGTCCACCTCCTCGAGTTCCACTACCTCGAGGACCTCGCCCGCGATGAGGTCTGGGAGTTCTGCTACATCGCCACCACGAACAAGATCGCCGGCACCACCGCCGGCTTCGCGCTGCGCCCGATCGCGCTGCGCTGAGCACACCTCTACCCCCCGCCCCCGAAGGAGAGCCCATCGCGCCCATGCTGCCTGCCCCCACCGAGGATCGAACCCCGTGGAGCCCCACAGGGTTCGCCCGTATCCTGTCCGCCCTGACCCTCGCCATCGCCGGCTCCGCCCTCGCCTGCAAGAGCACCGTCAGCACCCTCGAGGCCTTCCCGGCCCATTTCGATCCTGCTGCTGACGAGGCGCTCATCCTCGAGGACACGGTCGACATGCCCGCGGACCTGACTGCCGCGCTCCCGCCCGACTACCGCCTGGCCGGGCTCATCGGTTACCTCACCCTGGTCCTCGACCCACTGGGCGAGATCCGGTCCTACGACTCCGAACGCTGGCGGAGCTCGAGCTACGCCCCCTCCGACTCGTTCAAGACCGCGCTCGAGTCCTTCGACCGGGAAGACTACCGCCGCTACCACCCCCCCGGGTACCGGCATGCCGTCGCGGTGATCCCCGACATCGACGTGGTCGAAGCGCTCGAGATCGAGTTGGCACAGAACTGGCTCTCGTTCTTCCACGACTACTACGCCGAGCGCGAAACCCTCGAGCGGGAGCGCGCCGAGTACGAGAAGCTCAGCGCAGCGGTCACGGAGGCACAGCACGCGCTGCAAAGCCTCACCGAGCAGGTGGCGAGCACCCAGGCGTCGATCGAGTCGACGAAGGCCAAGCGGGAGGCCCTCGATGCGGCCACCTCCGGGATCCACTTCCTCCCGGCCTCGGATCCGCCCCTGCTGCGCCCGCTCAACATCCCCTACGCGTTCGAAGACGACATCCTGCGCTCCGTGTACGAGACGCGCCTGTCCAACGCGACGGGCCGCGTGCCGATGCGGGGCGTCAGCAACCCGCACCTGCTCGAGGCCACGGTCCAGGCGATCGAGCAGGCCAACGCGATCATCCGGAACCCGCGGGCGCACCTGGTCCCGCACATCGCCGAGCTCGTCGAAGCGGCTGCCCTGGACCCGATCACCCTGGCATCGGCCTCTCGGTCCCCGCTCAAGCAGGCGACGCTCAACTCGCCGACCCGTGCGAGCTACATGAATTCGAGGCACGCCCTGGGCGTCGCGCTCGACATCGCCTTCACGGGGATGAACTACAACACCCGGAACGAGTCCCCCACCCCGGAGGCGCTCGAGAAGTACTCGGCCTTCATGATCGTGATGTCCGCGGCGGGCTTCGTGCGCCCGACGAGGATGGACAACTGGCGGGAACGCAACCACTTCGTGCTGTCCCCGTACTCCGAGCATTCCGACGGCGCCCCGAACCCCGCCTACGACGCCCGGGCCTATACGGACCTCGCGACCGAGATGTTCACGGCGATGCAGGTGGCCGCCGACCGGGGCTTCTTCGAACTGCTGACCTCGCGGAAGGCCCTGTCCCGCCAGCAGGAGCAGCAGCTCCGCCAGCATCACAAGATCAGCGAGGCGATCGCCGCCAAGCGAGAAGAACTGCGGAAAGCCCGCGAGAAACTCGACGAAGAAGAGGCCAAGCTCCGCGAGAGCCAGCGCAAGCACCAAGCCGCCATCGAGGCGCGCGAACGCCGGCTCGAGGCCGAACGTCGCCAGCGCGAGCACGAGCGGCGCCAACGGGAAATCCGCGAACGCTCCGAGGCAGCCGAGCGCGCACGGGAACGCCGCGAGTACCGCGAGCGCATGGAGCGGGAGGAGCGCCAGATGCGCGAGTGGATGCGCGAGGTCGAGCGCCGCGACCGTGAACGGGAGCGGCGGCGGCCGCCGCGGATCCGTCGAGGCGGGACCGGGCTCGCCTGAGCGATCGCGGCGTTCGGCGGCAGCCCTCCGGATGAAGGAGCCTTCCCACCCTTCGCGCGGGGCTGCCGCTGAACGGCTTCACGGCGAGCGGAGACCCCGCGGGAGACCAGCCTGATCCGCGGGCCGTGGACCGTGCTGCCGCCCTCGAGCGGCGGCGGGCATGGGCCGGGGTCGTCGACTAAGACAGGGCTTCGGCCAGGGCTTCGAGGGCCAGGGGCCAGTTCTCCTGGTGCCCGTCGCGGGACTTCTCGGAGACGAACCCCGAGTGGGTCAAGCGCACGTCCGTCGCCTCCCTCTTGGAGACGAGCTCGATCCGCAACACCGTCTCGGCTCCCGCCGTCCCCTCTTGGGTCCCGTTCCCCGTGATCCAGGTCATCTCGACGAGCTCGTTCTCCGCCAATTCGAGAAACCGCCCGTAGTGGGGATGCCGGCCCCAGTCCTCGCGGTTGTAGAAGAAGTAAGGCCGACCCGGCTCCGGCACCATGACCAAGGTCCCGGTCTGTGCAAACCACAGATCGAAGCGACGCGTCCAAGCGGTATAGATCGCCTCTGCTGTGGCCTTGATGGTCATTGCGCAGGTCGCTTGCAGCGGTCGATCGGAAAGGTCGGGTCGGGGGATCGAGCTCACGGGAATCTCCGGATTGGGGCCTTCGGGGGCATACATATACCCCTGGTCCCGCGGGGGACGGAAGAGCACGGCGCTGGAGTCGCCCCCCTCTCCGCACCGCTTCCTCGTGGCCGGTGGAGGCGCTCGAAGCGCGTGAGGGCCTGCCTGGCGGGATTGTGGGGCTCGGGTTCCGAGGGGTTGACAGGGGGCCGGGTTGGCTCATAATGCGAATACGACTCGCATTCGCATTCAGTAACCGATCCCCGACCCCATGACCCCTGCATCGCCCCGGACCGCCCGTCAGGCCCGCAGCCGCCAGACCGAGCAGCGGATTCTGGCTGCGGCGGTCGAGCTGCTCGGTGAGCACACGGCGGAGGAGCTGTCGGTGGCGGCCATCGCCGGGCGGGCCGGCGTCAGCGTCGGGGGGTTCTACGGCCGGTTCCCGAGCAAGGACGCGCTGTTCGAGCACCTGTATGCCGGGGTCCTCGGGGGCGTCGTCGAGGAGGCGCGGGAGCGTCTGGCGCCGGCAGCGACGGAGGGACTCCGGGCGGGGGCGATCGTTCACAGCTACGTCGAGCTGGGGGTCCGCGCGTTCCGGGAGCACCGCGTGTTGATCCGACAGATCAGCCTGCGGAACCGCACGAGCAGCGACCCTGAGCTCAAACGGCGCATCCAGGGGTTCAACCGGACGCTGCACGACCTCCTGCGCGAGCGGCTGTACGAGCGGCTGGACGAGATGGGGCACGACGCGCCGCGGCGGGCGATCGACATGGCGCTCACGTCGGTCTCGGCCGCGATGCGCGAGTACGTCCTGTTCCAGGACCTCCGCCCCCAGTACGCCCCCGTCGAGGACGACACCCTCGTCGCGGAGTTGACGGACCTGTTCTGCACCTACCTGAGAGTCGAAGCATGATGACCCCCCTCCTCCTCGCCGCGGCTCTCGCACCGGGTTCGCAGCAGGACCTCGACGCGCAGCTCGCCGAGCTGCTCGCGGGCGTGGACCCGGCGGGACCGGGCGCCGTGGTCTGCGTCGTCCGGGAAAACGAGCTCGCCGCGTCCGTGGCCGCCGGCCTGGCCGACCTGTCCGACGGGGCGCCGATCACGGTCGAGACCCCCTTCTACCTGGCCTCCCTCGCGAAGCCCTTCACGGCCCATGCCGCGACCCTGGCCCACGCGCGCGGGGAGCTCGACCTCGATCGGTCCGTCCGCGCGTTGTTCCCCGAGCTCCCCGCGACGTACGCCCCGGCGACGCTCCGCCACGCGCTGCACCACGTGTCCGGGATCCCCGACGTCTACGATACGGCGATCGGCGCGGACCTCGGACCGGACACGCTGCGGGACAACGCCGCGGCCCTGGAGCTGCTGACCCGTCTCCCGGAGCTGTGCTTCCCCCCGGGGGAGCGCTTCCTCTATTCCAACTCGGGCTACGTCCTGCTCGCCGAGGGTCTGCAACGGGCGACCCAGAAGGACCTGGCCCACTGGGCGCGAGAGGTGCTGTTTCAACCCGCAGGGATGTCCTCGGCGCGCTTCCTGGGGGAAGACGGGCCCGCCCCCGCGCGGAGCTATCGGAGCGCAGCGACGGGCTGGGAACCGCGGGAGCTGTCCACCGGGCTGCGCGGACCGGGGGGCCTGCTCTCGTCCGCCGCGGACCTGGTCGCCTTCGAACGCGCCTGGCACGCCGGTGACCTCGGCGACGCGGCCTTCCGAGCCGCCCTGCTCGAAGCCCCCGGACCGCCGAGCGCCACCCTCGGCCCCTACGGGGCAGGCTGGATGCAACAACGCTTCGAGGGCCTGCGCGTCGAGCGCCACTTCGGTGGAGCCTTCGGCTACACCTCGGACTTCCGCCGCTTCCCCGAGGAGGGCGTGACCCTCCTGGCCCTCTCGAACCACCCCGAGCTCGACGCCGCGGACCTCGTGGGGGCGGCGGCCCGGCTGGCCCTGGCCGCGGAGATCGCGGCGGCCGCCACGCGCTCCCCCACCGCGGTCTCGCTCACGGACGAGGAGCGCGCGGCCTTCGGACGGATCTGGCGCGACACCGAGTCCGGGCGCATCTGGGTCGTGAGTCCACGGACGGACAGCTTCGTCCTCGCGAGCCTGGGGGACCTCAAGGCGCACCTCGTCCCGGTCGCGCCGACCCGTCTCGAAGCGGTCGACGCCCAGGCCCCCCTGGCGGCGCAGCTCCGGGAAGGCGCTCTGGTCGTCCTCGAAGCGGGTCGTGAGACCCTCCTGGAGCCGCTCCCCTTCCCCCCCACCGGCCTCACCCCCGCCAGCGAGGCCACCGGGGGCTACGTCAACGAGGTCCTGGACGCCCGCATCGAGCTCGTCGAAGGCCCCCGCGGAACCCTCGTCCTGCGCCAGGACCGACCCTTCGTCTCGATCGCTCCCTTCCAACCCTTGGCGCAGGACCTGTACCTCTCCGACAGCGGGGCCCAACTCGACCTCCACCGTGATGGGGACGGGCGGGTGATCGGCCTGACGATGAACGCGAACCGCTCCTGGCAACTCGAGTTCCAGCGCGAGTGAACCCGGCCCCGGGCCGCGGTGGGTTGGTGCGTTTCCCTCGGACCGCCTACCATGCTCCGATGCCCCGTTCCCTGCCCGCCCTCGCGCTGCTGGTCGTCCTGGCACCCCGCCCGCTTCAGGAGCGGGATCCGTTCTACGGGGAGCCCCTGCACTACGAGCGGCCGGCCTCGGCCGGTCTCGTCGAAGGCGTGGACCGCAGGCTCGCGAGCGGTGAGCTCCGGTTGCCGTACGAGACCGGGTCCGGTTATCTCCCGGCCCTGCTCCAGGCCCTCGAGATCCCGGTCTCCTCCCAGGTTCTGGTGTTCTCCAAGACGAGCTTCCAGAGCGACTGGATCTCCCCTGCCCGGCCGCGGGCCGTGTACTTCGGGGACCGGGCGTACGTCGGCTCGATCCCCGGGTCGCCCCTCATCGAGGTCACGTCGATCGACCCCGAGCACGGGCCGGTGTTCTACACCCTCGAGCAGAGTCCGGAGGTCCGACCCCGCCTGACGCGCCAGGACGACGAGCGCCTGCAATGCCACGCGACGCCCCGCACGGGCGGCTGGCCGGGCAACCTGATCCGGTCGGTCCACCCGGACGAGCTGGGTCGTCCGATCCTGCGGGCGGGCACGGAGTCGGTCTCCCACGCGACCCCCTTCGAGAAGCGCTGGGGAGGCTGGTACGTGACCGGCCAGCACGGTGACGCGCGCCACCGGGGGAATGCCGTCGTCCGCGGACAGGGAGAGTTCGTCGACCCCGAAGAGGGCGCGAACGTCGAAGACCTGTCCGCCTACTTCGACACCGAGCGCTACCTGACGGCCCACAGCGACATCGTGGCGCTGATGGTGTTCGAGCACCAGGCGGAGATGCACAATCGCATCGCCCGCGCGGCCTACGAGGTCAAGCGGGCCCTCTACCGGCAGGAGGAGATGAACGGCTTCTTCGAGGACCCCCCCGGAACGCTCCGGGAATCGACGAAGCGCGTCCTCGAGAGCCACGCGCGCAAGCTGCTCGAGTACATGCTGTTCGAGGAGGAGGCCCGGTTGCCGGCACCGATCCGGGGCACGTCCTCCTTCGCGGAGGAGTTCCAGGCCCGCGGCGCGCGCGACGAGGCCGGCCGCTCCCTGCGGGACCTGGACTTGAAACAGCGCCTGTTTCGGTACCCGTGCAGCTACGTGATCCATTCGGCCGCCTTCGACCGGCTCCCGGCCGAGCTGCTGGAGGTCGTGTACCGCGAGCTGCGGGCGATCCTGAACCGGCCTGACACCGAGACGGACTCGTATTCCCTGACGCAGGACGAGCGCACCGCCATCCGCGAGATCCTCCGCGACACGAAGGACGGTCTGCCCTCCGACTGGTGACGGTGCTGGCCCCGGGGCGGCCACCCCGTGGCACCGACCCCGCCGTCGAACCGCTTCAGCGCTCGCCCCGGCTCCGCGGAGCACGGTCGGCCTTGTCCCGCCGGGATCCAGACCGTATGACGGCGCAGCGAGGACACGAGCCACGAGACCCCTACCGCGAAGAGCCCATGGAACCCAAGCCGTCGATCGAGTGCATGAAGAACGGACCCCTGCTCCTGAAAGGGACGGGGACCCTGGTCGATCCGCTCAGCGGCGAGCAGATCGAAGTCAGCGGCGTGACCGCCCTGTGCCGCTGCGGCGCCAGCGCCAACAAGCCCTACTGCGACGGCACCCACTCCAAGGTGTCGTTCGATGACGAGAAGCACCCCGAGCGCGTGCGCGACGAACGCCAGGACTACGTCGGCGACAAGGTGACGATCCACGACAACCGTGGGATCTGTGCCCACGCCGGGTTCTGCACGGACCGCCTCAGCGCGGTCTTCCGCATGGGTCAGGAGCCCTGGATCGACCCGGACGGGGCCAGCGTCGACGAAGTGATCGCCGCCGTCCAGGCCTGCCCCTCCGGCGCCCTGAGCTACACGATCGACGGTGTCGAGCACCGCGACAAGGACGCCCAGCCCCAGGTGCTGATCGCCCCGAACGGCCCCTACGCGATCCAAGGCCGCATCGAGCTGGTGAACGGGGACTGGGCCGAGGGCGCCTCCCAGGAGCACTACGATCTCTGCCGCTGCGGGGCGAGCAGGAACAAGCCCTTCTGTGACGGCAGTCATTGGACCACCAAGTTCGACGAACGCGTCGCCGACGAAGACTAGGCGCCCGCCGTGTCCGCGGACCGGCCCCGGAGGGAGAAGTCGGTTCCGTGGTCCGCAGCGACCCGGCTAGCGCGAAGCGACTTCGCGCTCCGGGTTGCCGTCGGAGTAGGGTCAGGAGAACCCTGGTGATTGCCTGCCCCGCTCACCGCGCGTCCGCAGTTCCGGGCGGGTCTCCGCAGCGATACGCCCCAACAGGTCGATGTAGGTCGCGAAACGCCTGCGTCCGTTGGCCGTCAGGCTGTACCTCGTTTGATTGCGCGACCCCTGGGTCCGCTTCTGTGCCTTGACGATCTTGGCTTCGCTGAGGACGGTGAGGTGCCGGCTGAGGTTGCCGTCGGTAAGGGTACAGGTCTCTTTCAGGTCGCTGAAGGTGAGCCCGTCCTTGTTCACCGCGAGGGACGCCAGGATGCCCAGTCGTGCTTTCTCGTGCAGGACGCGGTCGATGCCCTCGAAGGCGAACCGGCCGGGCTCGGGGCCTTCTCGCTCGCCCTTCATACGGCCCGCTCCACGGTCCAGTGTTGGACCGCAGCGCCGAGGAGCTGACCGCCGCCGAAGGGCAAGATCATCTGCCAGGGCGCGAGGGCCTGGTCCCCCTGCCCTGACAGGAGGCAGAGGGTACCCGCGAAGACGTAGTACAGGCCGACCCAGCCGACCGCGGGGGAGAGCAGGGGGAGAGCGGCGAACACGGCCAGGGCGTATACCAAGGACCAGAGCCCGGGGAGCATCCAGGCAGCCTCGGGTGCCCCGCGGACCAGGAAGGTCGTCAGGAGCGCACCGACCGCCAGGCAGGGCGCGATCTGCCCGATCGCCGAGCGCGCCCTCGCACGGGCGAGCTCCGATCCCGCGCCCTTGGTCCACGACCAGACGCCAATGCACGCGGCTCCGCAGCCGAGGACAGCGACGGAGACCCAGAGCGCGAGGTAGCGGTCCAGGTGCTCCATCGGGAAAGCCACCAGGCGAGGCTGGAGCGCTCCCCCCAGAACGGCGAAGAGGCTGGAGAGGGCCACCGCGAGCGACGTGAAGCCGGGAAACGTCTGGCTCGCAGCCATGCGGCTGCGGATCTCGGAGATCTGTCGAGCGGCTTCGTCGGGGTGCATGGCCATCCACTTTGCATTGCAAAGACACAAGGGTCGAGCGCCGCAGTCAATGGGCTGCCATGGTCCGGTCTCTCGCCCGGCCCCGGTCGCGGGGCGCCTTGACGCTGGATGGTTGCGCACATAGCTTTGCAATGCAAAGTTCACCGCTCCCCCCCGGAGATCACCCGATGAAGACGACCAAAATCCCCTTCCTCCTCTCGACCCTCGTGCTCCTCCCCCCGCCCACGACGGCGCAGGCCCCCACCGAGGAGCTGCTCGACCGAGTCGAGCAACATGTCCGAGAACAGGTGGAGTCCCAGTCCCTCGTCGGCCTGAGCATCGCCGTGGGGATCGACGGCGAGCTCGTCTGGACCCGCGGATTCGGCCTGGCGGATCTAGAGAACGAGGTCCCCGCGACAGAAGACACGGTCTATCGCTTGGCTTCGATCTCGAAGCCGATCACCGCCGCCGCGGTCATGCAGCTCGCGGAGCGGGACGAGCTCGACCTCGACACCCCGATCGAGGCCTACGTCCCGGAATGGCCCGAGAAGCGCTGGCCGCTCACGACCCGACAACTCCTCGCTCACCAGGGGGGCATTCGGCACTACGCCGACACCGACCCCGTGCAGAACACGAAGGTCTACCTCTCCGCGCGGGAGGCCCTGGAGACCTTCGACTCGGACCCCCTCGTCGCGCAGCCGGGCACGGCCTTTCACTACAGCTCCTACGGATACAACCTGCTCGGGGCCATCGTCGAGGGAGTCACCGGAACGACGTACGTCCAGTACGTGAACGAGCACGTGTTCCCACCCGCCGGCACGTCGACCCTGCAGGACGACTCCCAGCCCAGGATCATCCCGCACCGTGCCCGGGGCTACCGGCGGGTCGATGGGGCGATCCGCAACTCCAGGCCCACGGATATCAGCTACAAGGTGGGCGCGGGCGGCTTCTGCGGCACCGCAGCCGACCTCGTCCGGTTCACCCACGCCCTGGGGGCCGGCAGCCTGGTCCGGGCCGAGACCCTCGAGCTCATGTGGTCCCGACAGGCGACCGCGCTCGGGGAGGAAACCGAGTACGGCCTCGGCTGGTTCGTCGGTGGCGATCGCACCGGCCGCAAGATCGTCCGCCACGGCGGAGCCCAAACCGGCGTTCGCTCCAGCCTGGTCTACTTCGTCGATGACGGCGTCGTCGTCGCGATGCTCTGCAACTCGGAATGGTGCGACCCCCCGCCGATCGTCGTGCCGGTCATGCGGATGCTGGTCACCGCCCGGCGCTGACCCGTCGCGGCCGGGTCCCCCGGGGCCGAGACAAGAATCCCGGCTTTCCCTGTGGGTTCCAAGACACCAGCGCGAGTCCCCCTCCAAGGGCCTGCATGGCCCACTGTTGCCCATTCGGAAGGGAAGCAACCCTTGGAGAGACCCCATGAAGGCCAGCTTGAAGCTGCGTCTCACCGCGCTGTTCGCGTCGCTCGCGCTCGCCGTGCCACCGGTCGAGGCACAGGCGAGAGCACTCTCACAAGGGAGTCGCTCCGGACCGCCACGGACCGCAACGCTACGATTGGGAGCGGGCACCGTAGCCCCCGGCCACAGCCCCGCAGCGGAGCGCAGCTCGGACTCGATCACGACGTTCGTCAACACCGACACGTCCGGGTTCTACGGCATCCCGCTGCCGGATCAGTCGGTCGAGTGGCTCGATTGGGGGATCTTCCCTCCCAGCGCGAACGACACGCGCATCGTGACGGGCTTCACGTTCGCCTACGGGACGACGGAGACCGACGTGGCCCTCGGAGGAGACGGGGCCGACCTGTCCCTGGCCTTCTACGACGGCGTCACCGGGTTCTGTGCGGACAGCGGCGCCGCCCCGATCGCGAGCTTCGCGTTCACCGGGCTTCCCGGGAGCTCCCCCGGCAGCGTCGCGGCCTGGATCCTGACCGTCGACCTGACCGGTGGGTTCGAGTTCCAGCGGCCCGATTCCGCCTTCGGATTCGGCTTCCGCGGCGGGGGCAACGACGGCGGCCTGGCGAGGACGGGTCCGCTCCTGTGCTACGCCGGCGACGGCCAGGGGGGCCCGGACGCCAACGGCCAACTGGACGCCTTCGACGAATGGGCCCCGGACCCCAGCGGAGCGTGCCTCGCCACCTACGACTTCGGCGGACCACCGAGCGACTTCTCTTCCTGGTACCTGAGGATCGACGAGCTCGACGAGGCCAACGCGACCCTGGCGGACCTCACGTACCGTGACGCCGCCGGGAACCCCTCGAGCCTGTTCGCCTCACCGGCCCTCCTCGGATACCCGTTCCACGCCGTCGTGGACACCGCGGACACGGGGCACTCCCTGGCGCTCCCGTTCGCTTTCGCGACGCCGCTGACCTTCCCCCTCGGTCCGTGCCGAACCCTCTTGACCAACATCGCCGACCCGGGTGGTGAACTGCTCGCGGCACCGGCTGGTGTCGGACCGCTCGCGGCCTTCTCGATCGATGTGCCCCTGGACGTGACCCTGTGCGGCAGCGCCGCGTCCGTCCAGGCGGTGCTCCTCGGGGGCCCACCCTACAAGCTGACGAATGCGGTAGACATCCTCATCGGCGCAAAGGCGAAGGTGAAGTGCCCGCCAGGGATGACGATCACCATCGCGGAATCGGGGGCGTGCTGCAACAACACGGGCCAGTTTGTGACCGTCAGCGCGAGCTGCGCGGGCGGCAAGGACATCAAGGCCCTGTCGGTGCTCGGCGTCGACAAGAACGGAGACGCAGCCAGTGTGCTCTATCAACCCGACAAGCCGACCTTCGCCCAGACGATTTCCGAGGGCACTGATCCCATCTGCTTCAAGAAGGGCTCGACGGTCACCGTCACGGTGACCTGTGAAGGACCGCCCAGTAACGCTGGGGTCAAGCAGAAGACGCTCTAGAAAGACCCGCTGAATCAACGTTGGAGGCGCTCACAATGTTCACGATCCACACGACGACCCGTTCCCTGTCCCTCTTGCTGGTCCTGGCTCTTTCTGCCCCTGGGGCTGCGCAGGAGCTTGCTCGACCAACGCACGAGCACGCCGGGCCCCCGCGGCGCGCGACGCTCGACCTGGCGAGAAACGCCACCTCACCCGGTCCCGCTCTGGGGTCAGGGAGCGGCACGGACTCCGTCACGACGTTCTTCAACACCGACACGTCCGGGTACTACGGCATCCCCGCGCCGGATCAGTCGGTGGAGTGGCTCGATTGGGGGGTCTTTCCCTCCAGCCCGAACGATACGCGCATCGTCACGGGCTTCACGTTCGGCTACGGGACGACGGAGACCGACGTCGTCTTCGGTGGAAGTGGCGCCGACCTGTCCCTCGCCTTCTACGAGGGCATCACCGGGTTCTGCGCCGACAGCGGCGCCGTACCGGTCGCGAGCTTCTCCTTCACGGGGCTTCCAGGGAGTTCTCCCGGCGATGTTGCGGGCTGGATCCTGACCGTCGACCTCACCGGTGGATTCGAGTTCCAACGGCCCGACTCCTCCTTCGGGTTCGGCTTCCGCGGCGGAGGCAACGACGGCACTCTGGCCAAGACGGGCCCGCTCCTGTGCTACGCCGGCGACGGCCAGGGGGGACCGGATACCAACGGCCAACTGGACGCCTTCGACGAGTGGTACTCGGATCCTGCCGGAACGTGCCTCGCCACCTACGACTTCGGGGGGCCACCGAACGACTTCTCCTCCTGGTACCTGACGCTCGACGAGCTCGACGAGGCCACCGCGGCCCAGGCGGACGTCAACTACCGCGAGGCCACCGGCAACCCGACGAGCCTGTTCGTCGGACCGTCGACCCTCGGGCATACGTTCTATGCCGCCGTGGATGCCGGGGCGACGGGGCATTCCCTCGCGGCCTTGTTCGGCTTTGCCTCACCCCTCACCTTCCCACTCGGCCCATACCGCACCCTATTGACCAACATCGCTGATCCAGGGGGTGAGCTGCTCGGGGCTCCGCTCGGTGTAGGCCCGCTCGCGACCTTTGCCATCGAGGTCCCCCTGGATGTGACTCTCTGTGGCCTCACCACGTCCGTGCAGGCTGCGGTCCTCGGCGGCCCGCCGTTCAAACTGACGAACGCCGCCGATCTCCTCGTCGGAGCAAGGGCCAAGAAAAAGGCGAACCCCGAAATTCCCATCACGATCACGCCGGGGAGCAACTGCTGCAACGGGAAGGGGAACTTCATTGCCGTCGCTGCCAACTGCGTGGATGAAACGAAGGACATCATGTGCCTGGTCGTCCAGGGGACGGACAAGAACGGCAAGGCCATCGGCCGCTTCTACACTCCGGGCGAGAGCGACTTCGCCGAGGTCATCCAAAAGGACAGCGCGAACATCTGCTACAAGTCGGGCACGACGGTCACCGTCACCGTGACCTGTAGCGGCCCGCCGGCCATCGCAGCCGCCGAAGACTACAAGGTCCCCTGACGGGTATGGTGGAGGTCCTTCGCCGCCCGCCCCGAGCGAATGACCCCGCAGAACAACGGCCGGGGGACCTCAAGAAACAAGGTTTCCCGGCGGCGGCCTTTTGCAACCTGCTACGAGCGGGCAAAGAGTATCGAAGCGGGTGCTGAATTTTCATTGGCGGATTGCGCCGAGCGGCCCTTTAGGAAAAGAACGGTCGTGCTCTAGAGAGTTTTGCGCGCCCGAAAGCGCTCCGTTCTGGGACCGCACTTGGAATTTGTGGGGCACAATGAAGTTCCATCGCGGACCATGTGCTCATGACAGTCTCAGCCTGTATTCGAAGCTGGCGAGTGGCCACGCCGACCTCGAAAAGGAACCATGCGGCCTAGGGAACAGGGGGAGACTTCGGGGTCGACGCCGCGGGTCACGGCGATCACCGTGTATCCACTCAAGGGTGGTCAGGGGTTCCTTCCGAGCTCCTGGAGGTTGGAGGCTTCCGGCTTTGCGCGGGACCGTTTTTGGATGCTCGTCGACGCCTATGGGCTGGCCGTGACCCAGCTCTCGAATGCACGCCTGGCGCTGATTCGGCCCGTCGTGGGCGAGGAGGACATCACCTTCCATGCCCCGGGCGTGCAGGCGGTGCGGTGCCGATTCGAGGACCGGGGGGGCGCCCGGTCGGGCGTGCACATGGATGGTGCCGGGGAGGTCCAGGTCGAACCCTTCGGCACGCCGGCCGTCGACGCGTGGTTCTCGGATGTCCTCGGAACCGAGTGCAGGCTCGTCAGTCGACCCGCGGACGACCTCCGCTGGGTGGACCAGGACCCCGAGACCGGCCAACCCCTGAACCTCCAGAACGCGGCCGCGCTGCACATCGTGTCGGAGTCCTCCCTGGAGGACCTGAACGAGCGACTGGAGACCCCCGTCACGATGGACCGCTTCCGCCCCAACCTGGTGGTCTCGGGCACGCTGCCCCACGAAGACGACACGTGGAAGCGCATCCAGGTCGGTGAGACGATCCTGAACATCAGCCGCGAGTGCGACCACCGCTGCGGCGTGCCCAACATCGATCAGTCGACGGCCGAGAAGTCTCCCGAACCGCTCAAGACGCTCGCGACCTATCGACGCTCCGACAGGGGCATCTACTTCGGGCAGAACGCGTCGATCGAGCGCGCCGGAGAGGTGCGGGTCGGGGATCCGGTCACAGTCCTTCAGACTCGACGGAGCGCCACCTCAGCGCCGTCGAGTGCTAGCCAATCCAGTTGAGAAACGGTCTCACGGCCCACGATCCGAGAAGGAGAATCATGATTCCGGCGCTCCACCACAGCTTGTCCCTGCTCCTCGTGTGCGGCATGGGAGTCCCCCAGGAGGACTCCGACACGCCCTCCTGGCCCCACTGGAGAGGTCCGGCGGGCACCGGTATATCCCTCGAGACCGATTGGGAGCTCAAGGGCAAGTCGAAGTCCCTTTGGAGCGTCGATGTCGGGCTCGGCTACTCCTCGGTGGTCATCCAGAACGGCCGCCTGTACACGATGGGTCACGACACCGGAGCGGGCATGGACATCGTCCACTGCCTCGATCCGTTGACGGGCGAGCACATCTGGGACTACGCCTACTCCGCCAACATCATGAACCGCAACCACGGCGGCGGAACGCTCAGCACGCCGACGATCGACGGCAAGGTGGTCTACACCCTGAACCGCGAGGCGAAGCTGCATTGCTTCGACGCGGCCACCGGGGACGTCAAGTTCAAGATGGACCTGGCGGACGGCCGTGACCTCTCGCCCCCGACGTGGGGATTCGCCGCCTCCCCGCTCATCCTCGACAACGCCCTGATCTTGAATCTCGGGACGGTCCTGGCCGTGGACAAGCGCAGCGGGAACGAGCTGTGGTCCTCCAAGGACTACGGTCATGCGTACTCGACGCCGGCGCTGCTGGACCACGGCAAGGGCAAGGCCCTCGCGGTCTTCAACGGGAACGGGTTGGCCGTCATCGACGCGAAGGACGGCTCCGAGATCGCGTTCCACCGCTGGAAGACGCGCTACGACATCAACGCCGCCACGCCGGTCATCATCGAGCACGACAAGATCTTCATCTCGTCGGCGCACAACCACGGGTGTGCCCTCCTGCGGCTCACGGACAGCGGTCTGGAGGTCATCTGGGAGAGCAAGGTGATGCGCACGTTCATGTCCGGATGCGTGCTGCTGGACGGTCACCTGTATGGCTTCGATGACCAGATCCTGGCCTGCATCGACCTCGAAGGGAACAGGAAGTGGACCGACCGGAGCATCCGCAACGGGGCCCTGACGGCGACCCCGTCGTCCCTGATCCTGATGAGCGCCGACGGCGAGCTCATCGTCGCGGATGCCACTCCGAAGTCCTTCAAGGAACGTTCCCGGGTGAAGCTCTTCGAGAACGCCAGGTTCTGGACCGTCCCGACCCTGGTCGATGGCCTGATCTACTGCCGCAGCAGCACCGGCGAGCTCGTCTGCCGCGACCACCGCGCCGAGTAGCTGGCCCGGGGCCCAGGGCCGGGGAACAACGGCCTCCCGCCTCCGCGGGAGGCCGGACCCCGGGCCCCGCCCCTACTGGAACGTCAGCACGAGCGCGTTCGTCAGCTGGCCCCCGCCGCTCGGAACCTGGTTCAGGAATCCCTGGACGGTGAGGCTCGTGCCGACGAGCGAGGTGTCGGAGGGGACGAGCTCGGTGTGCGTGGCCTGCCCGCCGAGCAAGAAGGAGACGTTCAGCAGCCCGAACGCGGAGGTCGGGTCCACCAAGAGCTCCCCCGGTCCGAGCAGGGTCCCCGCGGCCAGGGAGTCCGCATACCCGAACAGGAACGTCAGGCCGCTGTTCGCCCCTACGGCCCCGCCGTCGATCTCGGACAGCCACTGCTGGCCGACCGTGGGGGCGTTCAGGGGCTCCAAGATCACCGGGTTGAAACCCGATCCGTTGTAGACGTCCACGCCATCGATCTCGTCGTCGATGACCAGCACGTAGTCCTCCCGGGTCAGGGTGCCGGAACCGACGGCGCTACCGACGACGAGGGTGACGTCGTAGGTCCCGCTGGCCGCGTAGACGTGGACCGGATCCTGCAAGGTCGACACGCCGCCGTCGCCGAAGTCCCAGCTCCACGAATCCACCGGGTCGGGCCCGTTGCTGGTGGACAGGTCCACGAAGCTCACGGTCAAGGGCTCCGGGCCGATCGTCACGTCCGACGCGAAGTCCACGACGAGGCCACAATGGGTCTCGAACAGGTGGGCGGTCGGCGTCCCGACCACGTCGGCCAACCTGGAACCGACGAGCACCCTGGCCCCCCCGATCGACACGGCCCCCCCGAAGTGACTGCCCGCCACCATCCGGGCAGGCCGGAGCGTCTGGGTCTGGGACCTCGTCGGCAGGTCGAACAGGTACGTCGCCTGGTCGAATGCTTCGGAGCTGAAGATCGCCGGCGCGCCGACGGCCAGGACGGAGCCGTCCGTGTGCACCGAGAAGCCGAAGTGGCCGAACAGCTTGCCATCGTCGGCGTGCAGTTTTTCCAGGAGGGCGCTGTTCGTCGCGTCGTAGACGTACACGGCACCGGATTCGAGGCCGAGGTCGTCGTCGTTCGGCGCCTCGACGACGGCGTACTGGCCGCTGAGGGCGACACTCGTGCCGAACTTGTCGCTCGGGTCCCCATCGGCGTGGGGAAGCTTGCTGATCTGGAGGCCCGTCGTCACGTCGAACAGGTACGCGGAGCCCGAGAGCTCCCCGTGCTCGCTGCTATAGGGCTCTCCGACGATGGCGGTCGACCCGTCGATCGCCACCGACTGGCCGAACGCGGCTCCGATCTCGCCGCTGCTCGGCAGGAGCTCGAAGAGCTGCTGGCCCGAGGACACGTCGAAGAGATAGGCAGCCCCCGGCTCGACCGTGGTCCCGACACGCCCCGGCGCTCCGATGATCGCGATCCCGTTGCTGATATCGACCGCGAAGCCGAAGCTCGTATCCTCGGTCATCTGCGTGGAGACCAGCTTGCCGGTCGGGGACCCCGTCGAGAGGTCGTACAGGTAGACCGACCCCGAACTGTCCCCGTTGTCGTCGTCCCCGTCGGCCCCGATGATCGCGAGCGACCCCTCCACCGCGCTCGAACGCCCGAAGAGGTCGAACGCGGCTCCGTCGCTCGGCACGAGCTTGTGGACCAGAGTCCCCGCCGCGACGTCGAACACGTACAGAGCACCCGAGTTGATCCCGTTGGAAGCGTCCTCGACATCCCCCATCAGCGCGTACACGCCATCCGTCGCCACCCCGAAGGAGCCGTTCCCCGTCGAGAGGCTGTGCGACTCGCACTGCCCCTGGGCGGAACCGGCGGCAAGGCCGGGCACGAGACACAAGAGTTGTGCGAACCGAGTCCATCCCCGGTCCTCGGGGGCAGGTTTGTTTTGGGGCATAGGACGTCCTCTTGTCTTAGCGAAACAGGTGGGGCAGGGTGGGAGCCGAGCACCGGGGAGCTGGCCCTGTCAGAGTACCAGGACAGACTCGGGGGAGGGTGCTGCGGTGGGTT
Source organism: Hippocampus kuda (assembly GCA_901007745.1). Taxonomy (NCBI): domain Eukaryota; kingdom Metazoa; phylum Chordata; class Actinopteri; order Syngnathiformes; family Syngnathidae; genus Hippocampus; species Hippocampus kuda. Next base: position 140,093 of record CAAKHF010000009.1, read on the forward strand.
TCGAAGCCCCGAACCCGGGAGCACTGCCCAGACGCGGCTCCTGGAGGGGCGAGAGTTCCAGGACGGAAACGAACGTGGTATTTTCTGCGGCCCGTGTTCTGCGCTTTGCTCCGCCAGGGAGCGGGGGCCGCGGAGCAGCCTAAGTCAGTGAGTGCCCCTCGCGGGCGCAGGCCGACCGGCACACCACCAGGTATTCTCGGTTCTCCACACAATCGAAAAAGAAGAAGAGGAACAGGATAGATGTCAGAACAAATGGAATTCCCCCAACCCACCGATGAGCACAACAAGCTGAAGGAGCACGTCGGCGTCTGGAAGGTGCAGAGTTCCTTCTACATGGATCCGAATCCGGATACGCCCCCGATGGTGGTCGAGGCGAAGGAGACCATCGAGATGTTCGGGAACTTCTGGACCCGCAGCGTCTACGAGTCCGACTTCATGGGGCAGCCCTTCCAGGGCCAAGCGACCCTGGGTTACGACCCCGAGAACAAGGAATACGTCTCGACCTGGATCGACACCATGTCGCCGACGTTCTTCCACTTCCGGGGGAACTTCAAGGGCGACACGCTCGAGATGAAGGGGCGCGCCTTCGATTGTATGTCGAAGATGGAGGCCAACTATCGGACGACCGAGGTCCACAAGAGCTCCGGCGAGCGCATCTTCGAGATGTTCATGGAGATGCCCGACGGGAACGAGTTCAAGATGATGACCCACGTCTACACCCGGCCGTAGGAACCGCGCACGCCATCCCGGGGCGTTGGTGTCCGGCTCCCGGCACCGACCCCCGGCGGGTTCGACGGGAACGGACTCCGGTTCGGTCCGGATGGCCACGCCCGCCCCCGCGTCACCCCCCGGCGGAGGTCGATGCCCGCGTCTCGCCCGTAGCGCCCGGCTGCCCGGCACCACGGGACCAGCGACGCCAAGCCATGGTGGTGTCCAACAGGGCTTCGGGGTTGGCGGCGTCGGTGTGCAGACGTCGGCGGGTGGGCCGGGCCAGGGCGCGGCCGAGCAGCGCGGCCGGGAACAGCAGCGCGGCGCCGGCGGCGCGGGACACGACCCCCAGGGCATGGAGCGGTCGCACGAGGGCGGTCAGCAGCCGGCCGGCAAGGCCCGTCGCCGAGATCCCCCACCGCCGGGCGAGGACGGGGCGCGGGGGCCAGATCCATCCCGGGAGCAGGTCCAGGGCCTCGAGCCGCAGGTCCAGAGCGGGCAGCGGACGGGGGCTGTGGTCGACGCTGCGCGCAGAAGCGGGGGGGGATCCCGCAGGATCGGTGGTGCCCGCCCGGACCCGCGCGAGGAACTCCCGGGCCTCGGCCCCGAGGGGCACCAGCTCCGGGAGAGCGGTGGCGATGCGGTGCAGCGCGGGGATGGCGCTCCACTCCCCCGCGCGCCCGCAGAGCTCCTCGGCCGTGCGGGTCTGCGGAAGGCGTTCGAAGACGCAGGCCAAGTCCAGGAGCCACTTGGCGCGCAGAGGGAACGGAGGGTGCGTCATCAGGTCGACCAGCTCGGCGGAGGAGGCACCCTGTCGCGCGTGGCTCTCCAGATGGGTGACCAGGTGGAGCGCTTGGTCCAGGGGGTCCAGGGTCCACGCGGGGACTCCCTCCACTTCCCGCTCGACGCGGCGACGCAGGAGGTCGTCGTGGCGCGCGGTCAGGAGCAGCGCCGGGCTGTGCAGGCGCCAATGCAGCTCGACCTCCTGGAGGAGTGCGTAGGCCGGTTGCAACTTGGCGTGGAAGTGGGTCCAGCGGTACCACCAGGCCGGCAACTGCTGCTCGCCCTCGAGCAGGCCGACCGTCCGGGCTGCGCGGATGCTGCGGCGCAGCTCGCCGGAGGAGATCAGGAGGTCGACGTCCCCTTGATTGCGCAGGGAAGGCTCCGGGTAGACGTCTCGAGCGAGGGCGGCGCCCTTCAGGAGCGTGACCGTGACCCCCTCGTCCCGCAGGGCCGGGAGCAGGCGCGCCAGGGTGAACTCGCTGCGCAGCCCGACCTCGCGCAGCACCTCCTCGCGCTCTCCGAGGGTCCGCGCGACGGTCGTCGGAAGTACCGCGTCCGCAAGCCGCAGATTGCGCGCGAACAGGGGCAGGACCCCGTGCAGCTCGAGGGCCGGCAGCAGCGCCGACCAGTCCTCCAGGTCTCCGGCCGCGCGGCGCAAGCCCTCCCGTCGTTCGTCGCAAGGATCTAGGAAGAGGCCGGCCAAGAGGACGCGCACGCCCTGCGGGTCCAAGACGCGCGTCATCCGGTCAAGCCGTTTCCAGGGCCTCGCACACCGCCCGGACCGCGGCATGGGGCTCGTGCCAGGTCAAGCGCAACGCGCGCGCGTCTTCGACGACACGTGCGATGCACTCGATGCTCTCGCTGCGGTGGGTCCCGAAGTTCAGGGCCGAGGCGGTGACGTCGAGCAACGCCCGGCCGGGGGACAGGCGCTCCAGCCCCGGGGCCGCATCCGGCCGCGGAGCCGGCTCCCAACGGGGCACCACGATCGCCCGCACGGGCGCTGCCCCCTGCACCACATCCGGGGCGAGGGCCCCGAAGGGCAGAAAACGGCCCTCTCCGGTCCCGTCCCACACCTCCCGATAACGCGGGAAGTACGCGACGCACTCGTCGCGCACCTTCAACGCCCGCGGGAAAGCCAGGGCCAGGCGCCGCTGGGGATCGAAGGCCAGGAGCTCGTCGGACAGGAATCGCGCGCCGGCTTCGAGCAACGCCAGCGCGAGGGTCGACTTGCCCGCCCGGGTCAGCCCGGGCAAGACCAGGGCGCCACTCGGGAAGGCGACGACGGCCGCGTGCACGTAGAACAGGCCCGGGGCCCGCCGCATCACCGCGTGCAGGAGCTCGTGGTTCCACGTCCGCAGGGCCTCGAGGGCCCCGGGGATGCAGACGGTCTCGCGGCCCTCGATCCGCACCTCGAACCCGTCGGCGTGCCGCAGCAGCGAAGCTGGGATCGCATCCCCCCGCGGGCCGTCGCGATCGATCGAGCGCCCGTAACACAGGGCGATGCGCCGGGCGATGTCCGCATCGTCGCTGACCGCGCGAACGGGGACGCCGAGCAGCTCGAGGTCGAGGGTCGCCGGTTCGGCGAGCATGGCATCCGTCAGCGGATCACTCTGCGCGTCCGCAGGTCGGAGAGCGTCGCCTCCAGGTCGCGACGCAGCAGGTCCGCGGGGGCGTCGAAGCGCGCCTCGAGCGCAGCGTGCATCTCCCCGACCGTGCGCTCCCCGTCGCAGAGCCCGAAGACGAACGCCGCGGTGGCGTTCAGCACGGCCACCTCGTGGGTGTCCGGGTCGTACACGATCAATTCGCCGTCCAGCTCGCGCGTGTGGCAGCTCGCGGAGCGCAGCGGACGTGCGTCGTCTTGAAAAGGCTCGCTCACGGGCGCGCTATCCTGCCGTGCCCCGGCGACCGGTTCAACGGGGGCCCGGCCTCCGACCTTGCCGGCCCGGGACAGGCGCCCCCACAGCTCGAGGGCGCGATCCATCCCGTGGCGGAAGACATCGCAGGCGATCGGGTTGGGCTCCCCCAGTCCGCCGCCCTGGTGCACGTTGTCGTGGTGGCATCCGCCGCCACAGAACCAGCGCGCCCAGCAAATCGAGCAGGCCGTGCGGGCCTCGAGGGGAGCCGCGTCCAAAGCCTGGGTGACGCCGTCGTCCAACCCCTCCTGCACGCTCCCCATCGCGAAGTCCTCGTCCTCGAAGAAGCGATAGCAGAGGTGGACGTCGCCGTTCGCCGCGACGCCGAGGTAGTCCCGTCCCCCACCACAGAACTGCGTCTTGCGCTCCCCGGACAGGATGCGCTTCAGCAGCCCGGGGAAGTACGTCTCGTTCACGCGCTCTCCGGCGAGCATGCGCGCCTCGGTCTCCGCAGCCAGGTCGTCCAGGCCGGCCAGGAGGGCGGGCAGCTGCTCCTCGCCGAACCCGTTGGAGTGGCCCTCGAGGTCCGTCGCCGGAGTCAGCAGGATCTTCCGGAACCCCAACTCCTCGAGGTGCTGCACGATGCGGACGAGGTTCGGTTCGCGCCGCGTCACGACGACGCTGCAGTGCACCTTGTCCGCCAAGGCCGTCCCCGCACGGGAGGCCAAGAGACGCCGAATGCCAGGCTCGGCCAGGGCGTAGGAGCTCTTCCCCCCCGCCGGCCGCGACGCATCCTGGACGTCCGGTGGACCATCGAACGACACCCCCACGTGGACCGCGTGGTCGTTCAGGAACGCGATCGTCTCCGCGTCGAGGCGCGTCCCGTTGGTCGTCACCTCGAAGGTGCACCGCCGGCCGCGCGCGGCCGCCTGCTCTTCCGCGTAGAGCACGGTCTGCCGCAACAGTTCCGGATGGAGCAGCGGCTCACCGCCGAACAAATGCAAGTGGGCCGGCTCGTCGACCGGCCCCTCGTCGAGGAGTTGGTCGACGGCGGCCTGGGCCACTTCGCGACTCATGCGCGTCTGCGGCTGGTATGCGTCGTCCCGCTCGGCGTAGTAGCAGTAACCACACCGCAGGTTGCAGCCCTTGGTCAGCTCGAGCGCGTAGGCCCGCGGCCGAACCCGACGTTCATCGTCGGAGACGTGAGGAGTGCCCAAGGAATCGGATCGAGTTGGTGGAGCCGACCGGCTCCGGTCCGACCTCTAGGAGGTCGAGACGAGGTTTCAGGTCAGCGCCTCGGCCGCTTCCTTCGTGAGCCGCACCGATTCCACCTTCGGGGCTTCGTACGGCTCTTTGGTGGGCTTGGCGAGCTCCTCTTGGGGTTGGGTCCTCTTCTGGTCGGTCATGTCGCTGTCTCGTGGATCCAAGGGAAGGGTCCAGCGGAGGGGGAGAGCCTCAGCGGCTGCCCCCGGTCCGTATGAATGTGCTTTTTGAGTATACCCGCTGGCCCGAGATCCCGTGGGAGTGCTTTCGGAGCTCCCGCGGCGCCCACTGAACGCCGGGGGCTCAATTCCCTGGGAGATCCCCGGGCACCCCCCTGGAGAGGCCCAGGGCGAGGAGCTCGCGGACCGGGTCGGCCGGGGCACCGCTCCAGACCGGGGACGCCGGCCCGGGGGCTTCCCCGGGGGCCGAGGCCGCCCCCAGGGCCTCCAGCAGCCGATCCGGGTCGGTACAGGCCGCGAGGACCCCGGCCGCGACGGTGCCCGCCGGATCCCGCGCCCCGAGGACCAGGGCCGGCCGCCGTGCAGCGAGGGCCTCCAGCAGGGCGGACGAGGCCACCCCGACCACCACGTCCGCCGCGGACAGGGCCGTGGTGAGGCTGCCCGAGGCACGCTCGCCGGGCGGCCAGCGCTCCGGTGGCTCGGCCGGGTGGGGTCGCACCCGGAGCCGCACGCCGGGGGCCTCCCGCAGGACCCGCAGGAACGGCTCCACCTCGGCGGCGAACTCCGCCCGCGCCTCGGCCACGAGCAGGACCGAGAGCGCCCGGGGCTCGCCGGGCGATCCTCCGCGCTCCACCCGCGCCGGCGACGGGTAGCGCAGGCGTCCGGTGACGTGCGTGTTGGCCTCGTCGTAGATGTCGGAGATCGCCAGGAGGCGTGCGCGGAACCAGTCGCTCCAGACCGCGAGCACGTCCGCCGGTTCGATGTCCGCCGCCGCCACGCCGCCCCGCTCGTACCACGGATCCGCGGCGCGGAAGTCACCGTGTTGGACGCCCACCGTGCGTGTCCCCCGCCGCCGCGCCGCCCGGAGCAGGAGCTGTCCCGACCCGGACTCGTCGATCAGGTAGAGCACCCGCGGCGCGGCGAGGGCGAGCAGGGCTCCGCCGACCACGAGCCGCGCCCGGGGGCGAGCGATCCCCGGCAAGAGGGCCAACAGGCGCGCCGCGGCGAGCAGGCTCGCGTGCGTGACGAAGAGGCGCCGTCGGCGCACGACCGCGTCCCACAGGGAGCGGTCCAGGGCGACGTGCAGGATCTCGACCGGCCGCTCCCCGCGAGCGATGAGCGCATCGACGAGGGGCCCCATCTGGCGGTCCTTGCCGTCGGAGTCGACGTCTCCGGCGTGGGTGAACACCAGCGCCCGACCCCGGCGGAACAGGACCAGCGGAACCAGGGCCAGCGCGCTCCCTCCCAGGTGAAGCAACAGCCACAGGAACCGCTTGGGGGTCATTCGACCGGACGCCGCAGGACGGCGTAGGCGCGCACGCGGCCCTCGCTGCGGTCGTAGGCACGCTGTTCGACGTGGAGCGCGTCGACCTCGAACCCGGCGGACCGCGCCTCGTCGGCCACGTCCTCGGCGCGCGGGAAGACGTGCACGGCTTCGTTCAGCAGGAACAAGTCGCCGTCCTGGTGTTCGGTGTTGATCGCTTCGAGGAGCGTCTTGACCTTCGGGGGCGCGGGGGCGCCGGGCAGGCGATAGCGGGCGAGGAACGTCAGGATGAGCGCTCCCCCCGGACGCAGGTGGGAGCGGGCCGCGGTCAACAGGGCCACGCGCCGGCGTTCCGGCAGCAGCATGTCGTAGAGCCCGGAGAAGACGACCACCAGGTCGAAGGGGCCGCCGGACACCTCGAAGTCGTCGGCTTCGCCCTCCTCGAAACGCACCGCGAAGCCCCGTCGCTCGGCCTCCGCGCGCGCCCGCGCGAGCATGCCCGGCTCGCGGTCGAGGCCGACCACGTCCCAGCCGCGCTCGGCGAACACGAAGCACTCCCGGCCAGGTCCGCACCCGAGGACGAGGGCCTTCCCCCGCGGCAGCTCGTGACGGGCGAGGAGGACCTCCTCCAGGGGCGTGAGCCCCGCGTTGAGGTTCTCGTCCAGGGACGTGAAGTGCTGCACGCCGCGGCGTGCGTACAGGGTCCGTCGCAGGGAGTCCTTCTCCGCGCTGGACAGCAGGCCGGCGCGGGCGCGCTCGACGGGTCGCCGGGCGCCGCGCGCGAAACGCTCGACGCGGACCAGTCCCCCGGCGAGCACCCGCAACGGCAGGCGCAGGGTCGCGCGCACCAGGGAGGGGCCGGGGAAGGTGCGCCGCAGGGGTCCGACGACGAGCGTGCGCGCGGTGGCGGCCGCCATGCGGTAGGTCATGCCGCTGGCCAGCCCCGCGACGCGGCGCCAACCGCGTGAGACCGGTCGCCAACGCTCCTCGCCCAGGGGGCGCGTGCGTTCGACCAGGCCGATCACGTCCGCGTCCGGCACCCGGTCCACGCGCGCGGCGCTGTCCCCGCGGACCAGGAGGCCCTCCGATCCGCGGCCGATGACGCGGTGGGCCACGAGCCGACCATCGGCCGTGCGCACCAGGGCGACCTGGCCGCGGCGCAGGTCGGCGGCCGGGCACGGAACGACCTCGAGCAGGCTCCCGTGGGGCACGAAGGGTCGCATGCTGCGGCCGGCCGCCCGGAAGTGCAGGGTGTGCCCTGCGGCCAGCACGCCGCGCGCCACCGCGTAGAGGTCCTCCGCCTCCAACTCGACCGCGCCGGTGCCGGGCGCAGCCGCGGGCGCCTCCAGGTCGCGCACGAGATCCCGCGCGGCGCTCTCGGCCTCGGTCTCGTCGGCCCCGTCCGCGATCAGCGCGCGTCGCCACGCCTCCTGGTCTCCCCCCCGGCCGAGCTCCTGGACCAAGGCCGGCGAGACGTTCCGCAGCGCGGACACGTCCGCCAGGTCCGCCACGCCGCCGCGCACCGTCACGACGAAGAGCGCGTCCGGCCGGCCGGTCGGGGCGATGGGGAGAAGGAGGGCGGTCATGGGGGTGCGCGAGCCGTCGCCGGTTCGGCATCGGCCAGCGGAGTGCTTTCCTTGAGGATAGCCGGAGGCCGCTCTTACCCTACGGGCGATGCCGACTCCTTCCGACGCCAGCGGATCCGCACCTCCGACGGGGCGACTCCTCGGGTTCCTCCTGTACGTCGTCCTGGTCACGACCCTCCCCTCCCAAGTGCTGTACTGGGATGGATTGGGGTTCCTGACCTGGGCCCGCGACCTGGAACTCGACCTGGGGCATCTGCTGTACATCCCGATGCTGCGCGGATTCGAGCTCCTCGTGCAACCCCTGACGAGCTCGGGCGAGTTCGCCGCCAAGCTCCTCTCCGCGATCGGGGGCGGCGTGGCCCTGGTCCTGCTCTGGGGACAGGCCGCACGGCGCGCGGGGGCCGGTGCGAGCTGCGTGGCCGCTTCCGTGCTGTTCGTGACGACGCCCCTCGTCTGGCGGCAAGCGACGATCGTCGAGCCGACCACCTGGTACCTCGTCGCGCTCCTGCTCGCGGCCCGGGCCGCCGACCGGCTGCGGGAAGCCCCGGGACGGGCGCGCCTGCTGACCTTCCTCGGCGCCCTGGCCTTCGCCCTCGGCCTGCACCTCGTGAGCCTCTTCGCCCTGCCCTGGCTCGTCCTGCGGGCGCGGCGGGAGGGCGAACGCCCGTCCATGGGCCTGGTCCTCGCCCCGCTCGCGATCCTGCTCGTCGCGGTCCTCGTCGCCCTGCCGTTCCCGGACGCGCGCGCGCGGCTGGTGGACTTCTGGAGCTATTGGCTCGTGTTCCTGCCGGACGCCGAGGGGGGGCTCGGCGCCGAGCTGTGGGACCACGGAACCCTGCTGGGCCAGGTGCTGGTCTACGGCACCCCCGCGGTGACGGCCCTCGGTGCCCTGGGGTTCGTCGTCCTGGGCTTCACCCGGCGGAGCGCCCTGCTCGAGGTCGCGGCCCTGGCCGTGCCCTACGGCCTGGCCTTCCTGGTCCTCGGCATGCCGGTCGTCGGCCTCTCGCTCCCGCTGGTCCTGGCGGCTTGGATCGCCATGGCGGAGGCCCTGGGGGCGATTTCGCGTTCCTCCGCTGCGTCGCGGTCGGGCTACGTCCTCCTGGCCCTGGTCCTCGCGACGCAACTCGGCTGGGGCGCCCTGTGGCGCCTGCGCCTGGCGCGCACGGTCGACGACGAGCGCGTCGCCGCCCAGCTGATCGCCGCCGCGCTACCGCGGGACGCGGTCGTGCTCGCCGGCCCCTTGGCACACCACCTCCAGTGGTACACCGGCGCCCCGGTGATCGCGCTCCCGAACGTCCTGCACCAGGGACAGGCCCAGGACGGAGACGCCTTCGACCCCCTGGCCACGCTGCTGCGTTCGGTCGAGGACGCGCGCGCCGAGCACGGCTCGGTGTGGGTGACGAACGAGGCGGTCGCGGACCTCCTGTCGAGCTGGAACGTCCACGGATTGCACGAGGCCTTCGTCCTCGATCCGGCGGCCAGCCGGGTGCTGCGCGACGAACCTCTCCTGATCCTGCACGAGCTGTGAGCCGCTCCTATCCCCGCGCGACCTGCCTCCAAACGAGGGCGGTGGGGACCAACGCAAGGAGCAGCTCGGTGACCGCCGTCGTCAGGGCCGCGACGACGAAGCCGTAGTGCGGCAACAGGAGCACGTTCAACAGCACGTTCGTCAGCAACCCCAGGCCCGCGATCGCGAACAAGGCGCGTTCGCGCCCGCTGGCCAGCAGCGCGGCCCGCGGTGCCGCCCCCGCGAAGGCCGCCGCCAGGGCGAGACCGAGCCAGGTCACCGCCGGCGACGCGTCGAAGAGCGCTCCGGTGTACCGGTCCCCGTACATCCACGCCAGCACGGGCTTCCCGAGGAACGCCGCCCCGAGCGCACCGACGGCCCCCACCCCGGTCAGGAGCAGCCCATGGCGACGCACCGTCCGGGCGAAGCGCTGGCGGTCCGCCACCGCGCAGGCGGCCAGGGCCGGGATCAGCGGAGCGGCGAGCAGGTGCGGCAGGGTGAGCAGCGGATGGACGAGGCGGTACGCCGCCCCATAGGCCCCGAGCTCGTCTTCCCCCCGCAACCACCGGACGAGGGGCACGTCGACGTAGAAGGCCAACGCCAGCGCGAGCATCGCCCCGCCGTGTACGCAGGCTGCACGCAGGAACGACCCCAACCCGCGCCCGGTGAACCCCGGCTGCGGCCGCTCGGGCAGGTGGCGCAACGCGGCGCGCCACAGGCCGAGGGCCCCGACGACGGCGCGGAGCGGAACGAGCAGCGCGAACCAAGCCCCCGCAGCCCCCAGGAAACGCAGCCCTAGTGCTCCCGCCAAGGCCAAGGCCTGCCCCAGGGTACGCGCGAGCGTGGGCGCCCCCTGGGCCTGGCGGACCAGGGTGACCGGCGAGAGGGCGCCGGAAGCCAACACGAACACCACGACCGCCGCCACCCCGAGCACCGCCCGGCGCACCGCGTCGTCCTCCAGGAACATCCACACGACCAGCAACGACGCCAGGACCGCACTCGCCGTCATACGCCAGGCGAGCAGACCCTCCAACAACGGCAGCTCCCGCGCCGGCTCCCGGGAGATCTCACGGGCGGCGAGACCCGTCGTCCCCAGGTCCAGGGCCACGTGCGCGACCCCGAAAAACCCACTGACCAACACGAAGAACCCGAAGTCCGCCGGCGACGTCGCCCGCCCCACGACGAAGGTGATCCCCATCGCGAGGAGCAACCGCACGGCGTAGCCGCTCCCCACGATGAGTTGGCTCGAGAAGACGTCGCGCACGCACGGAATGCTAGTCCCCCGGGCCGGGGGAGTCGTAAACAAACCCGACGGTCCCGCCCGATGCGCCGGCTTCCATGAGAGGGTCCATCCCCGTCAAGCGCCTTGGCGCAGGATCCGGCAGGTGAGGTCGGGCTCCGCAGACTTCCATTCGCACTCGTGGTCGCCTCGATCGAGGTGGGTGCAGGTTGGGGTCCGTCCA
>CAAKHF010000010.1:0-30557 GCA_901007745.1 Hippocampus kuda
GAGAAACTAGCCCGGATTCCTCACCAGCCCCCTGTTAACGAACCGCCGTTCGTGGGATAACGCGGGTACTTCACCTCCCTCGTTACATCCACGCACGGCGGTTGCGATGACAGAGTGTACCCCGGTCGAGCTTCGTTCCAAGGCCCCTGGGCGCCGTGAATTCACCGCGCGCTTCGACGGCGGAGACATCACCTCGGATGCGGGGGTCTTGCTCCTGGGGAGGCTGGAGGAGCGGCGTCGAATTCTGCGTCGGCTCAGCGCCTGTTTCGTCGATCACCGAAGCCCAGATCGCATTGAGCACACCGTCCATCAGATGGTCTCACAGCGGGTGCTGGCGATCGCGCTGGGCTACGAAGACGTGAATGACCACGAGCACTTGCGGCTGGATCCGTTGCTGGCTGCGATTGCGGGCAAGCGCGAGCCGAAGGAGCAATCGCTCGCCGCGCCTGCGACGCTGCATCGGCTCGAGCTGTCGCATCCAGGGCTGGCCGCGGGAGACCGGTACTGCCGAATCGGGCTCGACACCGACGCTGTCGACAAGCTGCTGGTCGACCTCTTCTTGGAGGCTCATGACGACCCTCCTGAGGAGGTAGTCCTCGACCTGGACGCGACCGATGATCCGATCCACGGACGCCAGCAGGGCCGCTTCTTCCACGGGTACTACGACTGCTACTGCTACATGCCCCTGTACATCTTCGCAGGCGACCACCTGCTCTGTGCTCGCCTGCGGACGGCGAACCAGGACGGAGCGGCGGGCAGTCTCGAAGAGCTGGAGCGCATCGTCCCGAGAATCCGGGCGGCTTGGCCCGAGACCCGCATCGTGATTCGCGCAGACTCCGGCTTTTGTCGAGACTGGCTGATGTCCTGGTGCGAGGAGCAGGACGGGGTCGATTTCGTGCTTGGAATCGCTAGAAACGACCGTCTGGTCGAGGCGATCTCCTCTGAGCTCGAGCAAGTACGGCTCGAGCATGAACGCTCAGGGGGTGCGGAGCGGCTCTTCAAGAGCTTCGAGTATCGGACGCGTGAGAGCTGGTCGAGATCGCGTCGGGTCGTCGGAAAGGCCGAGCATCTGGCCCGCGGATCGAATCCCCGCTTCATCGTGACTTCGATGGCAGAAGACGAGCACGAAGGCCGGGAGCTCTACGAGGAGGTGTACTGTGCGAGAGGGGACATGGAGAACCGGATCAAGGAGCAACAGCTTGGCCTCTTCGCCGATCGGACGAGCTGTCATGTAATGCGCGCCAATCAGGTCCGGCTGTACTTCTCTTCGTTTGCCTACGTGCTCCTGAGCGAACTCCGCCGAATCGGGCTCGAGGGAACGGAGATGGCCCGATCACAGTGCACAACGATCCGGCTGAGGCTCCTGAAGATCGGAGCTCGAATCCGCGTCACGGTACGCCGCATCTGGATCTCGATGAGCGAGAGCTGGCCGCACCGAGAGGTCCTGCTGCACGCCTGGAGTCGGATCGCACCAACCTGACCAAGCGAGCTCGCCAAAGACGGCCCAGCGACCAGCTGCCGAAGGGCAGTCAGGCGCAGGCATGCCTCCAGCACGAACAATGCCCGATCATGCGCGCCGAAAGGGCCCTCGGGAGGCTCCTATCACCGCGGATTTGCCCGGGAATCGAAGCCTTGATCCCAAGAGACACCTGATCAACCCCCGCAGGGCCACACCGAAGCCACTCGTGAGGGAAGGGGGCTAGAGTTGGCGATGAAAAAATCGAAGGGCTAGCCATGGCCCGCGAGGGCCGGCTAACGCGCGATCCCGCCTGTTCGTTCAGCGGCGATCCTCGCATACGATTCGGTAGACGCTCATGACGCCACCCGAGTCGGCGACGGCAAAGGATAAACGACCGATCCAGGCGATCGCCTGCAGGTCCCGATCGAGGTCCCAGCGGAGGATCGGCCGCGGATATCCTCCCTCGAGGGTGAATACGCGTAACGTCCGTTCGCCTGCAGCGACGAGGTAGTGATCCTCGGCGGATACGCTGAGGGCACGGTTGAGCGGGACCTCACTCTCGGACGGAGACCAACGAACGTGATCGTCGTGCGGTCCGGCGACACCGAGCGCCCCCCTCGACGTGGTGACGAACAGGAACCGACCATCTCCACTGGCGCTCAGCCGCGCCTCCTTGGCATCCGGAAGATCTGGGCCGGCATTCCTTTGTGCCAAGTCTCGCTCATAGAGTACCTGGCTACCATCGAGTGGCTTCCCGGAATCCCAGATCCGCCCCTGGGCGTCGATCCATGCGAGTCGACCAGGCTCGAGACGCCCTTTCAGTTCCGTGATCCCGATCCCGCAGCGAACGCACATCTTCGGTGTTGCGTCGTCCCGATCGACTTCGTGGAGGAAGATGACGCCGTCGCTGCCTCCGGAGAACAGGAGGCTCGGCGAGCTCCACTCGACGCAAGTCGCGCTTCCTCGGTGAACTCCCATGACCCTGCTCGTCCTCGACTCGAAGTCAAACACGCGGACGCTACCGTCGTGGTGAGCGGTCGCCAATGCGCCGCCCGTTGGTGACACCCGCGCAGATGCTATCCCTCGTTCGATGACAAAGCTCTTCCCGGCGGCGCGTTCGTAGAGGTGCTTCCGGTTGTGGCGAAAGATAATCTGGCCGCTTTCCTGCACGAGGAGGACTTGGTCGTGGACCAACGCCAAATACCGGACCTCGGAGCGGTCGTCTCGCGTTCCCCCGTCTCCCGACGAAGTGCCGAGTTTCACGCGCCGCAGGTCCCGTTGCCCCTTTCCGGCGACTGCAGCGTGTGAGCCACTCCTCGCGAAGGTCGTCCACGCCACTTCGAACGCTCGTCGGCTCCCCGCTTGACCAACCCGCTCGACATATCGCTCGTTGCCTCGTTCGAGGATGGCGAGTGTCGCGCCATCGGGCGCTCGCTGCAGCTCCACGACTTGGCCGCCGAGCTCCGGAGACGCAAGGCGGCGAGTCGTGCCCGGGCGAACCTCGTAGATCTCCCCGTCCCGGGAGCCGACGATCGCCGCTCTCTCCGCAGAAAGCACAGCCGTCGGGTCGAACGGCAACCAAGTCTCCTTGCGATCCACGAAAGACCAGCCCGGACCGAATCTTAGACGATGCAGCTCGCCGACTCCGCCGCCGCGGACCAGGACCAATAGCTCCGTAACGTCGGGCTCGTCGACCTCACCGCTGGGCACAGGCACCATGCAGATCGTGCCCTTTCCGATCATGAAATCCGTTGGTCCCCGATCTCCCTGGATGTTCCAGAACGTCCCCATTCCGTCTGCGCGCAGCGCGCCCACCCACTCGCCTGCTGGGTCGACCACCACTTGGAGGACATCCGAGCGCGCGGATCGACCGGGGTCGAGGGGTTGGACCGCCGGAGTATGAGACTGGTCCGAAATCGCGACGAGGTAGACGGAGCGATCCCGTTTCTGCAGCGCCGTGCCGCCCAGAGCACCCCAGCGACCATCATCCGTGATCGCAGCCGACATGACGATCCCCACCGCCCCCTCGGTGGTCCCAAGCCGTTGGGCGCCGGGTCTCCACACGAAGACATCGCCATTCCAGCACGCACCGAACACGGTTTCGGCATCCGCAGAAATCGCGACGCAACTCGCACTCGCATTCGGCAGCTCCAGAAGCTCGTCCAACCCCGCATGGGCTTGCTCGGTGCGGCCGAGCCGGTACATCCATGGTCGGCCCATGTCTCGGAGCACATCACGGCACGTCTCCATGATGGCGGAATGTCGTTCCGAACTGCTGCCTTCGTAGAGAAACGCGATATGGTTTCCGCGCAGCACCAAGTGCTGGACTGACCGCCAGACGCGCGCCGTCCTGGAGGGCGCGCCGGGTGTCTCGCTGAAGTCGCGCGTCAGCTCGCTGACCGCTTCCGTGTCCAGATTCCCCATGCGAACGCCCGCAGCAATGCGATCCCAAACGTACCCGGGGTCTGACAACAGACTTTCCGCATCGGAGCCCCGGTTCAGGCGCCGAAGCTGGGCGACGCCGACCCGGAGCACGTCGCGCAGACTCGCGTCCGACGCCCAACGCTTCGGCCGGAGGCAGAGCGACACCCAGCCCTGCCGGGCGATGGCCCGCGGGATGCTCAGGTCGTTCGAGGTCCAAATGTGCTCACGGAGCTCCTCGTGCATCGGCCCGTAGCGGACCGCGTCGGTATCCACCGTCGAACGGAGGATCGACGACATGGCGACCAGGCTCTTCTCGATGTCGCCGCGCAGAACCGGTACATCGAAGGGCTCGTGGGCGGCCGCCAGTACGTTCTCGACCAGGTCGACTGTCGGGTCGCGCTCGGCGAGACCGATCGCGGCAAGAACCGGATTTCGCAGGTAGCTCGAATTGTCGAGCCGGAACGACTGCGTGATCGAGACAAAAAGCGTGCTTCGGTCGGGTAGGGAGCCGCCTCCGACCGTGACTTCCCCGCTTCCGACGAGCTCGATCAGCCGGTCGATGTAGAGGGGCCAGCCCTCCGACGCTTGAAATACTTCCTCGACCCAACCCGTCCAATCGTCTCCAGCTGCCTCGATTTCCTTGGTGCTGAGCTTGCGTGAGAGCCACTCGCTCACCTCTTGCTCCGTCATGTTGCCGAGGCCGTCCGCGAAGACGGACTCCGCCGCGGCCTCCGTCATCAGGTCATCGAGGAGCTCGATTCGCTCGACTTCTCTCCATCTCTCGGGGGCATCCACCGGCAGCCGCTCGATCGAGGGACGGCCGAAGGCAATGACGACGGCTCCGGCATCGGCCAGTTTCGAGATCACGTCCAGGATATGGCTCGTCAACTGCGCAATCTCGTCGATTCCGTCCAGCACGACCACGACCGGAATCGGACAGCCGCCAACTTCCGGGATACGCTCCGCAATCGCCTCGCAGGCCGCGTCAACGAGCTTGTCGTCGTCAACACCCCGAATCCTGCTCTTGTGCTTCTCGCTCGTCGTGAGCCGCTGCAGAGTCCACCGCAAGAACGGCTGGATCGCACAACGCTGGTCGCCTTGACTAAAGCGCCAGTTGACCACGGTTCCCACGCTAGGAAGGGCCAGGTCGCTCCCTCTCGGCTGCTCGGCGCCATCGCTCCTGGCCTTGCGCGCCATCAGCCCATGCCCAAGGAACGCGGCGAGCATGCTCTTGCCCGACCCCGTCGCGCCCTGAATCCACAGCACGCGACCACGACGCTCGTCTTGATCTTCTGCTTCTTCTGACCCGGCGTTCAGCGCCGCGAAGATGGCGGCGACCTTCTCCTTGCGCTCGACGAACTGCCCGGACTCCTCCTCGAAGACCTGGTCGTAGTGCCCTGTCGAGACGCCAACGCTTTGCTCGAGATCGAGTCGGAGCGCATCCTGAAACCGAGTCAGATGGTCGTATCGCTCGACTCCCTCGACCGGCACAGTTTCCCCGCTCCAGAGCTGGTGCTCTAGCCCGGTGTTGGTCTTTCGCTTGAAGTGCGCGAGCTCGAGAGTGCGTTCGGCAACAGAGATCCACGGAGAGACGTCGAACGCGCGGCCGTTCGTGACAGCGATCACGGGGAGCGTTCCTGACGAGCGATTCTCGCCCTGCCCCATGACGCTCCTCAGGAGCTCGTTCGTTCCGTCGCGATCCCAAGTACGCCGGGCGCGCGCGCCACCACGCAGCTCCAGCATCTTCCCGCCCGGCTCGGTCGCCGGCGAGTAGAGCCGCACGTCGTAGGCCCAGTCGTGGTGCGGTGTACCCTCCGGTGGACGCAGGACGCGCAGCATCATTTGAACGTGTGCCTCGAGCCACTTGCGCTTGAGGTCCCAGAGGCTCGGCCGATGGGCCAAAGCGTTCCGCAGAGCGGTGGCGGCCGTGTCACTATCGGGAATCGACGGAGACCAGGCCGCTTCGATGTCGTCTGCACTCGGCTCGATCCAGACCTTCAACCCCTCTCCGAGCGGCACGAGGAACGAGAGTCCCCCCTGCTGTCCGCCGTCGACCTCTTCGCGTATGAGCTTCCACGCCGCGGGCCACCACGTCCCCAAGGATGGCGTTCTTCGGAGAGCGAACAGCTTCGTTGCGGCACTGTCCGAGATCTGCCCCCGTCGCTCGGCGGAAATCAGTGCGACGACAAGACGCAGAACCGACTCCGCCACGTCGAATGCGTAGAAGAACTTGTGAATGGGCCACGGCGTGCGGATCAACCCCAGCAACGGGGCTGCGATTGGCGTCGGAAGCCTGGAAACCTCCAAGTCCACGGACTCGATCCAGCCGCAGTCCTTGCAGGCCTCGAGGTTGTCCACGACAGGCACGGTCGTGTGCCCGCCTTCAGTCCCAATGCAGGGGACTTCGCGGGTCGAATCACTCTGGTTCATGGAGAAACTCGGACCGCGCCGCATCGAGCTGTTCGTCGAACCAAGAACATCCTCCGGCCCATTGCCCGAATGCCAGGAGGGCTGCGAACCCTGTCGGGACAAAGTCACGGCCGCAGCCGTCCAGCTGTTCTCGCAGCCGCTCCGGCAGCGACGAAAAAGGCTCGAATTCCTCGAACGCTACCTCATCGCTCTCCTTCTTTGCCTTGCTTCCAGCGCAGGTCGCCTTGACACTAGCGAAATCCAAATCGGTCCGCGCGGCGAACATGACCTCGGCATGGGGGTGGACGAAGTCGTAGGCGACTCCCAGTAGATCGAGGTCAGCGGAAAGGAGCGAGATCTCCAGCTCCTCTCGCACCTCCCGGACTGCAGCCGCCGTGAAGTCGACGTCGCCGGCGGAGCCCACGTCCACCGACTCGACCATACCGCCCACCACGTGAAGCAGGCCGCCGTGCAGCACATTCGGTGGACGACGCTCGACCAGCAATAGGTCGTCCGAGGTCGAGATAACGACGCACACTCCGATCGCGTTCGACAGGTCCGAGCCATCTTGGTCGGAGAGGAATTGAGCGCTCCGGGTCGCGACGAACTCCACGTAGTTCGTTCGCTTGCAGGTCAACGACAGCTCCTTCCCGCGTCGATTCCATCCGCTCAGGCCGATGTAATCGGCGTTTCGCAACTCCCCTCTTTGGACTCTCTCGACCAACGGCCGAAACTGCTCGCCGACCCCCGGCGCATCCGTAACACGGCTCGTGATTGCGAACGGAGACGTCGCGAAGATCCCGAAGCGGCGAACGATCCTCTCAAGCGTCTCAACAACGCCGGAGCGCCGATTGTAGCCAAGCCTCTCGACCTCTTCGGACGCGGCTTGCACGTGCGCGCACTGGTCCAACGAGCCGTGCGCAATCATGACGGCCGCTCGCTCTAGGAGCGCGTCGGTGCGCTGCTGATCCATCTCCCTTTGCCCGGACGGTGACAGTGCGGACGTGATCACGTCTACGCGGTCGAGATCGACCAGGGCCTCGTTGAACCGGCAGAGGTGACGGCGGCAACGCGCTCGCTCGATGAGGCCCCGCACGAGGTAATCGTTGTACGCAGCATTCTCGAAGCTCGCAACGCACTGGTTGAGTTGCACCATCGCAGCCTCGAGCGCGAGTGAGCGCTCTTCCTCGTCTCGATGCTCCACGGCGATCGCCACCTGCGCAGCCCCGCGGACAAGCTCCTTGATCGCCGTCGCGAGGCTCGTCGTTTTCGCGCCCGCACGCCCGAATTCTGGGTTGTCATAGAGGCGCAGGAGCTCCTGTGCGCGACCGGTCTCGATCATCAGGTAGCCGTACCGGTACAGCGACTGCGAGTAGAAGAAAGGGCGATCCGGTGATTCCTCGTCGTTCACGGTCAACGCCTGCTCGAAGCGACCGAGTGCCAAGTCGCGCTCTCCGAGCTGGAAGTGGACGTCGGCATGCGAAGAGTATGCGTGCATCTTCAGATAGCTTCGCAGATTGGTGGCACGTTCGGCCCTCTCCACAGCGAGCTGCGCAGCCGACCGCGCCTTCGCGAAGTGACCGCCGATGACGAGCAGCTCGGATCGCTGTGCAGGTGCGTAGATCGCATCCTCCCGTTCGCGGATGCTCGTTCCCTCGGCGGCCAAGCGCTCGGTGCGCTCGAAGCACTCGATGGCCTCCTCGAGTTTCCCGAGCTGCCGAAGTCGGACGCCGACATTCGTCATGATATGGACCTGCGTCTCCCTGGTGAGTCCTTCGACGAACTCGCTCCATGGTGTGCGAAAAAAGAGTGCGAGAGTCGCAAGGTCGGTGTCACGCAGACCCCAGTCCTGGGTCGAACGGTATTCCTGCTGTCCCTCTTCGTTCTTCTGCCAAACACGCTCGCACAGCAAATCGTCGTGAACCTCCTGATGGAGCCCTGCTCGACACCCGTATGCGGTTGCGACGTAGAGCGTTGCGAAGTCCTCGTAACCGAATTCTGCGGGCGGGCGGGTGATACACGAAGAGAACCACCGATACAACCGTTCGTTGCCGATCTGCCATGCCTGCGGCCGGCGCATCTGGAGCTGCCGCTGAAAGTGTTCGCGGATGAGGGGATGCGCGTCGATGTCGTCACGCTGATCTTCCCGCGCATGCTCGAGCGGCAGGTTGACGAGCCCGAGCCGACGCAGCGACTCGATCGCCGACCGCCAGCGAGCATCTCCGATACGAACAGGTGACGCGTCGAGATCTGCGACTGCCCGATTCCACGCGTCGCTTGCCACCAGCCGCCTCCGCGCGTGCAGGGCCCGAATCACTCCTCGGTCCCTCAGGACGTCGGCAAGCGCGCTGGAATCCGCTGGACGGTCGAACAGCCCGAGTAGGAACAGAATCGTCCACTCCACCGCGCGGCCTTCCTCGACGAACTGTCGCTCGAAGGCCATGAGGGCGTGTCCGGCTGGCGTCAACGGCTCGACATCACCGCTCGGGACCTCGAGAGCGCGGCCCGACCGCAGGACCGCCTCGGCTTCGCTGGTATCCCCTCCCTTGTACTCCGCGACGAAAGTGCCCAGGACCTTCAACGTAAGGGCGTGCCGGCCGCAGAGCACCGCGATCTCTTCGAGGTCAGTCCGATGCACGTCCCGGCTTCGCACCCCTTTCGATTCGAGCAGGTCCATCGCTGCCTTCGTTGGGAGAGGGCCGAGCTCGACTTCCCACACCGGACGATCAGAGCCGGCTGGGCCCTTTACATCCTCTCCGAGCTCCGTCAAGGGAACACGCGTGGTGACGACACAGAGGCCCCCCGTCCAGTGCAAGTCGGCGAGGCACCGAAGCAACGTGTACATGTCACGCGTCTTGAGACCGCCGCGCCCGGCACCCTTACCCTCTTGAAGAGGCTCCATACCGTCGAGGAGCACGATGGAAGGCTCACGCACAACGGCGTTGGCGAGCAGCCTCCCGCGATCGGTGCGGGTGCCGGCCTGATCGCCGTCGAGGCCCGCCCAAGTCATGGCGAACTTTAGAAAGTCGTCGATCGAGACCGTATCTCGCCGCGTACCCTGGCTGTAGAAGGACCACGCGAACACCGGCTGATCCTCGGCAGGCGCGAGCTCACGCCCCACCTGGTCCGTGCGCATGTTCTCGATCGCCTCATGAATCCACCTCGCAGCCAGGCTCGACTTCCCGACTCCTCCGTCTGCAACAATGATCACGATCCGCACCCCCTTGTTCCGGAACGCCTCGTCCAGGAGGAGCAGCTGCTCCTCCCGGCCGTAGATGACGGCTTCCGAGGCCTGGATGCCGTTGAAGTCGCGCTTGCGCGTCGACGTGATTCGTTGCGTCATGGAAATGTTGCTCAGGCTTCCGGTTGCTCAGCGCTCCGGTCGCACGGTATTCCGGGGCTTCCCGAGCCAGTCGTGCGCGCGGAAGAACCCGCGAAAGAATCTGTCTGGTCTCGCTAGACACGACACGGCAGGACGAGCAAAACAGCTAGTATACCCAATACTCAGCCGAGGTGCCATGTCGCGAGAACACGCCCGTGGGACCTGCCCCCGGGCGCCTCGGCTGCGGGTTCCAGGGCAGTGATGAGATCGACGACTGTCGAGCTTGACCAACAGGAGCCCTGAGCTACCGACACATGCGACCCGACATCCGAGCAGTACTGATCGACAACGAGGGGTGCCTCGTACACGGGAAGGGCCTCCGGTTCCGAAACCGACGCTTGCACGTCCTGCAACGCTGGATCTACGAGCATCCGGCCGTTCACTTCGGGCTGTCGACGGGGCGCTCCGTTCCGTACGTCGAGGCGATTACGCAGGTGCTGGGCCTCACACACCCCTCAGAGCGTCAGGCTCCGGCCGGTCGCGAGGAGACCCCCTGCATCTGCGAGACGGGCTCCGTGCTGTATTGGCCGTGGCGAGACACCTATGAGGTCTTGGGCGAGCTTCCACCGACCGACGACCTGCTTGCACACCTCCGGGACGCGCCGTACCGCGTCGAGCTCGGCAAAGTATCCTGTCTCAGCTTGTACCCTGAGGGCGGCTGGAGCGTCCAAAGGCTCCTGCGCTCCGTCGAGGCGTATCCGGGCGTGAGCGACTTTGAGGTCTCGACGTCCGCCGCGGCCGTGGACATCACACGAAAGGGGGTCGACAAGGGTAGCGCCGTCGAAGTCGTGTGCGAGCGCCTCCGCCTTTCGCCCGAAAACGTGCTCTGCATCGGCGATTCCGGCAATGACCTGTCGATGAGGCGGACCTCCGGTTGGTTCGCCTGCCCAGCGAACGCGACGGAGAAGTGCGCAGAAGCATCCGATTACCAGTCCAGGTTCCCGGCGACCAAGGGAATCCTAGACATCCTCTATCACTTCTTCAGCTGACACGCGCGGCGTTCGTGCGGAATCCCGGGATCGTCCTACTCCCCGATCACATCGCCCACCGCGGGGTCACCATCGACGTGGGTCTCCCGACCTCGTGCACTCGAATCAGGGCCCTGCTTCCGGTTGCGACCTCGACAACCTGAGCCATCCAGCTCCGCCATCGCCGGGAACCTCGCCGTATCCCGCTGTGTCCCATCGCACGGCCGTGCGGTAAGTCACTGACAGCACAGGGCCTGTGACGTGCGAGAATGGGGCCATGTCAGCCGACACCTATCCCCTGCGCGCGTTGCTCCTCACGGTCTCGGGGTGGGTACACCGAGAACAGCAGCGGACCATCGAGTACCTCATCGAGGAGAACCGAGTCCTCAAGGAGCAGATGCGAGGTCGTAGGCTTCGACTCACCGACGACCAGCGCCGTCGACTGGCAGCGAAAGGAAAACAACTCGGACGGCGCCTCCTGAACCGGGTCGCGACGATCGTGACCCCGGATACCATCATGCGCTGGTATCATAGGCTGATCGCGGCCAAATGGACCTTCAAGCGGGAAAGCCCGGGAGGAAGGTCCATCATGAAGGAGATCCGCAGGCTGATCATTCGCATGGCCAGGGAGAACTCCGGATGGGGCTACTCCCGGATCAAGGGAGAGCTCAGGGAATTGGGACACAGCGTTGGCCGAACAACGATCGCGAGAATCCTTAAGGAGAAGGGTATCAAGCCTGCACCAGATCGGCCGACGTCGTGGAGCACATTCATCAAGGCGCACTGGGGAGAGATAGCCGCCACCGACTTCTTCACGACCGAAGTCTGGACCAAGAAGGGCCTGACGACCATCAACACGCTGTTTGTCATGGGTCTCAAGACCCGCCGCGTCTACATCGCCGGGTCCACGCAGTTCCCGGGCGAGGCGTTCATGGCCCAGGTAGCTCGCAATCTGACCGATGCCACCCACGGGTTCCTCCTCCCCCATCGGATCCTGGTCTGCGACCGCGACAACAAGTTCACCGAGCAGTTCCGTCGCATCCTCAAAGACTCCGGTGTGGACACGGTCCTCACGCCGCCGCGGGCGCCGAACTGCAATGCGTTTGCGGAGCGGTTCGTCCGGTCGATCAAGGAGGAGTGCCTCAACCGGATGATCTTCTTCGGCGAGGCGCCTCTGCGCCAGGCCATCTCGGAGTTCGTCGAGCACTATCATTTGGAGCGGCCACATCAGGGGATCGGTAACCGCGTGATCGAGGCGAAGGCCGAATACGAGCCGATCCCGCTGACCGAGGTCGTCTCTCACGAGCGTTTGGGTGGTCTCCTGCGGCACTACGGGGCCGCAGCCTAGCAATGGGACACTTCGCGGTCAGCGAAATCGAACATGAGATTGCGCCCCCAGACACGCCGAATAGTGCACCAACGCCTTTTCGGGAGGGACAGGACAGTGCGACAACGCTCTTTTGGCGTTCTACACGTCCTCGAGAAACCCTCTCAGGATTCCATCCCATTGGTCTACGACTCCGGCCAGCTCGTCACCCGATGATTCCTTGGTCTTTGCAGTGAACTTGTCGATCTCCGAGTCGACCAACGGCCTGTCCAAAGCGCTGTGGTCGCGAAGCAGCATCTTGCACCAGACTCCTCGCCCGCCCAGGCTGGAGGAGTCGTAGCCGCCGGTTGAACCGACGACCGTCAATCCGCCGCCAAGCTTACCCAGCAGGTATGCAACCTGGCCTTCGGCAGACTCAAGCGTGGCATACGCTCTCTGCGCAATCAGTGCATGGCCCAGAAGCGTCACTCCCTTGCTCATCTGCGGAAAGCCTGCAAGGTCGTCGAGGCTGCCAGCTTCGAAGGCTGCTTCGTACAGTCGCTGTTCTGCTGAGACAAAGGACGCTAGCTCCTCAACGAGGTCATCGTCCGCGTGCCACACGAGCCCCTCCGCCGCCGCTCCTGCCAGTGCCGGATTCTGTCGCCAATCGTATACATAGCTCTTCAACAGCTCCTGGTTCGCAGCGGCGCGCCCCAACGCCATCGTCGAAGCGACAGTCAGCTCCCAATCCACCTTTAGGCGCGAAGCGAGCTCCGCGATCACAACAAGCTGCGGAGTCCCCTCCGAGGCCTGCGCCTTGTCCAGCCTCTGCACGTATTCGGAGGACGTGCGCTTCTCCTCGCCGCCTTCTCTCAGGTCTTCGATGATCTGATCGAGCCGAATCGTGTCCCCTCGGGGGACCGCAGCACTGGCAAGAACATCTCGCGGCCCTCGGGAATCGTCGCCAGCCCGTGCCCCGCCTTCTCGAACCGAAGTGCAGCTTGCTCCCACGCATGCGACGAGCAAAGGGCCCCAGAGCCAGCGCACGCGATTGGCGAAGGGCCTCCCTGGAGCCGTTCTTGCCCTTATGCTCGCGCCAGACGAACCGTGCTCCGTTCTGCAAATATGCGTTGCCATGACCTGAGATGGGAAGTTTGGGAATAGCGCTGGACGCTGCTAGCTGCTCCTTGCCGTTGATTGTCCCATCGAGGGCTAATCCGGGCAAGCCGGCTCGAGGAATGTCGGATCGTAGCTACGCATGATCGCCTGTAAGGTCAGGTCGATCCGCCTGCTCTGCCCCACTGGCGATTCGTGCGTAGGCAGCGATGTTCCGTTTGCCAGGCTTCCAGCGTCGGGATGCTCCACGATCGTATCTCGCAATACGTGTGTCCATTCGTGTCCCAACAGAAACGGACTCTCCGCATCGGCGCCATCGACGCCTTGGTTGTGCACCACGACTGTCCGATACGCCTCCGGGAAGAACGCAGGCTTCGTGCGATCGAGGTTGAGTGAGGTCCCCGTGGACCCCACGAACCCGAAATCCAGGATGTGGTTCGGCCCAGTCGACAAGACGCGCACGAAGGAATCATCGTCGCCCGCCTCCGTTGACAGGATCGCCATGACGTATCCCTGCAACGGTACAACACCGCTGTTGTCGAGGTAGTCGAGGGCTCCAATGGAAAGCCCATCGCCCAGGCTCATGTCAAGCTCTGCGATGGTCCAGCTGACGCTCCCCTCGTTGACAACGATAGTCGCCCTGTTCGCGATCACATTCTGGCGGAGACGAAACTCGTGCATCGAAGCTGCCTGTACGCCCGATGTCCCGATGGATGCGACCAAGGCAGAGGTCACTTGGTCAGCGACCGACAACGCACTCGAGCCCGAAGCGATCGGGACCGTCCCCATGAAGATGTCACCGGTGGTTCCACCCTCCGAAGTAAGCGTGACCAATAGCCTCGGGTTCCCAGAGAGGTTGTAGCTCAGCTGGCCGGGGAAGCTGTCGTCAAATACGACGTATCCGATCGGGGCTGGTTGAGTCTCAGCGGAGAGCAAGTCATATCGGATGCCCGCCTGCAGGTAGTCTTCGTCGAGGCGCCGCAAGCTGGCGGCGAAGTCGGCTGCAGCGTGCGTTTGGTTCGGGTGGGTGAAGTCCACGCCCCGCAGATCAGCTTTCAAGAAGAAGTAGTCCGAGTTGGTCTCGGTCGCCGGCCGCCCGACGGGGAGGGAGACCCGGCCGATCTGCGACCCTCCATCCGTCACACAGGCCCAGATACGGTCCCCTCCCTGGACGGTCACCGTCTGATGATCCCCGATATCCCAGGCGACAATGCTCTGAGCATCGTCGTCGTACACTGCGAGGGGGTCGTTGTTATCGGGGCCGGCCTCATTCGACACGAGCCGGAACGGAAGTGCGGTACGGTAGCGTTTGTTCGTCGGGAACGTCGGGTCCGCGAGCACAGCGAACGGTTCGTCATAGGGATCCAGCACCAAGCTGGACAGCGGGTTGCGCTCGACTTGGATCCGGATGGCTGGACTGGCGGAGACCGGTACACCGTCGAGTTCGATCCGGTACGTACGTGGGTCATCCCAGGCAGGGTCATTCTCCCCTTCCCAGAGCACAGAACCAGGCGCCTGGGGTCCCGTGATCTCTACTCCGGGGTCCATTGTGCACGGCGCCAGCCATGACTGCGGGCTTGCCAGCGAAGTGTCCACGGACTCCAGCGGCACGGTTGCTTCCGTATCCGTAATGAAACTTGCTGAGTAGATCGCGAAAGTGACCGCGTCGCTCCGATCGTCGTCGTGGTGAGAATCTGTCTTCGTACTACAGAAGTCCCCGCTTCGGCAGATATCCGTCACCTCTGCCTTGATCGTGACTGCATCGCACGGGGTCGCGCCCGCTCGAAAGAGCACGCTCTTCCCCAGCGGGGACTGGCCTGGCCAGGTATAGAGGAAATCACCGGCACCAGGTGGGCTTACCGTCCAAGTGTAGTGGAGGTCGTCACAAACAGACGCGTCGAGGCTGTCCAAGCAGGTCGTCTCCTCGAGCATCGCCTGTCCGCAGCTCAAGAAGAGCTCATCCGTATCCGCGAAGTTCGCCGTGATCATCCGTATGTCGTTGACCAGCATTCCGGCAGGCGTTCGTTCGAGACCACCAGTCAGGTCGAAAGGGCCCGGGTCTCCCCCCGGATCTTCTTGATCGGCTCCCGCTGCATCGAAGCTGTTCAAGACACAACACCCCGAATCTCCGAAGTCCGCTATCCCGCCACTCGGAGGCCCTGGCGCTTCAGCACTGACGAACTCCACGGAGACATCGAACAGGCAGGTCGTGCTCTCCCGGCTGACGCAAACTTCGAGCTTCACGATGATGTCGGCTTCTTGGATTCCCCAGGTGCACTGGTCGTCCTTGATCGTGGCTTGGATCTCCAAGACACGGTTTTCGCCCGGTGCCAAGTCTCTTGGTGGACGGTAGAGCGCGACAGAAGAATTCATGACGGAGGACACGTCTTGACCGTTCTCGTCCACGAATGCCCCCAAGAGGCCTGATTGCCCGGGCGGGTCGGTGGCCAGTGAGACCGCCCAGTTCACACTCACATCCTGAACGAAGAGGTGCTCTGCGCTGACCAGGCCCGCATCCCCGAGACAAGCGCCCCAGATGCCGTCCTGCTCGTTGGCTTCCAATCGCAACGGGATCGTCTCCGGGTAGACCTGCCCGAGCTTCGAGTACGGATTCTGCGGAATCACTCCGGTCTCAGACTGATCCACACCGAATCGCAGGACTGCGATCTGCATCGGGTATGGGTTGAAGTACCCAGAAAGTGCAGTACATCCACCCGTACCTGCGAGCGGCCCATCAACGGTGTCGTCACGGGCGGAATCGGCTTGGCTCGCAAGCAGCGGGAGGCTTGAGAAGATTAGGGCAAGAGGAACGGCCAACGAGTGGTATTGCATTCTGATAGGTCTGGCAACAAGCGAGCAATCGGGATCCTCACCCGCTCGGAGTCCGCAGTGTCCCATCGCACGGATGTGGTTCTTGAAGTGCATACCTGGCAACCTGCGGCTGGTTGCGCAATCTCACCTGCAGCACCGGCAGTCCTCTCAGTTTTGTAGACGCTAGGACTCGCCTTGTGTCAATTCGTGCCCGGAAGTCCATCCTCTTCTGTCCCTTCATGCCCACCACGAGCCACCACCTGGTTCCTCGGTGTCCCCTCATGTCCCGCGATGCCCCTCCCTGCCCCCTGATGCCCACCAGCATTCCCAAGCTGAATGTCGTGGGTTCGAGTCCCATCAGTCTCTCCACGTAAGCCCCTTGTTGGACAATGGTTAGGGTGAGGAATGCAGTTGCGGACTCCTACCTCGCCCGGCCGTGCGCCCCGCAATTCGGCCAATCGCCTCGAACCCCTCGCGGTGAGTGGAGGGTCTCCGCCCGATGTGAGGCACCGGGTGGCCCTGGTCGTCCAGCCGCGATGTCATTCGTTAAAAACACCTGGCTGGTGATGCGCGCGAGGGAAGCCATGTCGGCTGAGCCCTGCCCTCTATGTGCGCTGCTCCTATCCTCCTCGGTCTTGGTCCAGCGCGAGCAGCAGCGGGCGATCGAGGACCCGGTCGAAGACAACCGAGTCCCCGTGGAAGGGACGCGAGCTCGTAGGGTCGATTCGCCGACGACCCGCGCCGCCCCTTGCGAGTGTCGCAGTCAACGACTCACTCCCTCCAGACGGGCAGGCGCAGCCGCGTGGCCGTGCCGTCGGTGTGGAAGACGCGGTGCTCCTGGGGGGTGAGGTCGGAGGCGTCGGCTTCGTAGATGTCCATGTAGACCTGGGGGTTGCGGTCGTAGAGGGGGAACCAGGTGCTGTGGAGTTGGACCAGGAGGCGGTGGCCCTGGCGGAAGCGGTGGAAGCGGTCGGGCAGGACGAAGGTGAGGCGGGTCTGGGTGTCTGGCTCGAGGGGGCGGGGTGCCTCGAAGCTGTCGCGGTACTTGGACCGGAAGATGTCGCCGGTGATCAGGATCTCGGCGCCGGACAGGGGCTCGTCGGTGGTCGCCGAGAGGTCTTCGGTGTCCTCGGGGTACACGTCGATCAGCTTGACGACCCAGTCCGCGGCGGTGCCCGAGGTCGAGAAGAACAGCTCGACCTCCGGCCGTCCGGCGATCACGAGGTCCTCCTCCAGGGGCGGGCTCAGGAAGGAGATCACGTCCTCCCGGTCCGCCAGGTAGCGCTGGTCCTCGACCATGTACTCGGGGGCTGGCAGGACCGGTCCCCCCGCGGTGTGCGGCACGGGGTCCGCAGGGTCGCTGCGGAAGGACGTGTGGCCTTCCTGTGCGCCGGGAGGTTCGAAGTCGGCGGCGCCGTCCGCGCGGAGGAACAGGTCCCGGCGCTCGACGCTACGGGGCGGCCAGGCGTCCAGCTCGTACCACAGGTTGGCGCCGGTCTGGAACACCAGGGCCTCCGGCAGGCCGGGCCGAGCGGCCTCACGCAGGTGCTCTTCGAAGAAGCGCAGCTCGAAGTCGGCCTGGAACTCGGTGCCCGTCGGGCCACCGAAGTGCAGGTCCCCGAGGGCGGACCCGTCACCGGTCAAGGCGCTCCAGCCCCCGTGTTTCCAGGGGCCGATCACCAGGCTGTTGCGCCCCTCGCCATCGTTCCGCTCCACCGCCTGGTAGATGTCCACGGGGCCGCGGAAGTCCTCGGCGTCGAACCAGCCGGCCACGTTCAGGACCGCCGGGCGGACGTCGTCCAGCTCCCGCAGGATGTTGCGACGCGACCAGTACTCGTCGTAGTCGCCGTGCTCCAACAGGTCCCCCCACTCGGGGACGTCCTGGAAGAACTTCTGCTCGAGGTCCCGCAGCGAACCGGCCTCCAGGAAGTACTCGTAGCCGTCCGAGCGAAACGCGGGCACGATCTTCGCCGGATCGATGTCCCCGTTGCGCATGGACACGTAGCCGATCCAAAAGAACATGTAGTTCAGGCGGAAGGCCCCGAAGTGGTGCGCATCGTCCCCCACGAACCAATCCCCGGGGGAGGCCTGGGGGGACACGGCCACCAGCGCGGGGTGGGCGTCGACCATGGCCATGACCGTCTGCCAACCGTCGTAGGAGATGCCCCACATGCCGACGCGCCCGTTGGTCCCCTCGACGTTCGCCAGCAGCCACTCGAGGGTGTCGAAGACGTCCGTGCTCTCGTCGGTGGCCGACTCCACGGAGGGATCCGGCCGCAGCGGGGCCAGCAGCTCCCACTCGCCCTCGGAACGGAACTGGCCGCGGACGTCCTGGTGGACGAAGACGTAGCCCCGCTCGGCATAGTCGGGGGACGGACCCAACCGACGGGGGTCGAGCGAGGTCTGGACGGGTTCGACGCCGTACGGCGTGCGGGTGAAGAGGATCGGGACCTCGTGTTCGAGCCCCACCGGCTCGAAGACCTGGGTGTACAGCTTCACGCCGTCGCGCATCGGGATCATCTCCTCGCGCACGGTGTACTCGAGGGCTTGGCCCCAGGCGCCCGGGGCCCAGCCGCCGAGAACGGCGGCGCAGGCCAGGACGCGGTGGAGGATCGGGATCGGTCGGCGGATTTCGCGTTGTCGTGCTCGCATCGGAGGGGTGTCAGGCGCTGTGGGGGATGTTCGTGTGCGACCGGCGAGGGCCTACAGGTCGAGGCTGTACCAGCGGTCGCAGATGTGGTGGCCCGTGTCGCCCAGGGGCTCTTCGAGGGGCGTGAAGCCGAACTTCTCGTACAGGGCCCGGGCGCGCCGCATATGCTCGACGGTTTCGAGATAGCAGCGCCGATACCCGTGCCCGCGGGCGAATTCGAGGCAGTGTTCCAGGAGCCGTCGGCCGATCCCCAGCCCCCGCGCCTCCGGCAGTGCGTGCATCTTGCGCAGCTCGCATACGTCCGCGCCGTCGTAGCCCGCCAGGGGCGCGATACCCCCGCCGGCCACGACTCGGCCTTCCTGCAGGGCGACGAAGTAGGCGTGACCCTCGGCCCCGTAGGCCCGGTGCATCGCCGCGAGCTCGGCGTCCTCGCTGGAGGTGCCGCGGCCCACCGTCCCGTGCTCCCCCATCACGTCCAGGATCACCTTCTCGATCACGGGGTCATCCCCGGGCTCGATGCGCCGAATCAAGACGTCGGTCAGGGCCCGGGCCCGGTGCAGGGCTTGCTCGTACAGGGAGAACCCGCGCAGCACGGTCTCGCGCTCCTCGGGCGTCAGCAGCTCGAGGGCCCCCCGGACCTGCTCGTCCGCGGCGGCATGGATCTGACCGACCCGGGCGCGGCCCGCCTCGGTCAGGTCCAGGGGCTTGTTCCGCAGGTCCCGTGGGTCCGCCTCGGCCCGGACGAGGCCATCCCGGAGCAGCGGCCCCACGCTGCGGCTGGCCGTGGATTTGTCGACCTCCAGCACCGCCGCCAGATCCCGGGTCCGCATGCGCCCGTGGAGGTCCAGCTCGATCAGCACGTGGCACTGGGCCGGGGTGCAACCGATGCCCGCGACCCGCCCGTGCATGAGCCCGAGCACCCGCACCAGACGGCGGGAGGAATGGCGGAGGTCGCGGACCTGCCGGTGCAGGCGCTCGTCGCGGTCGGTGGTGGGCTGGGTCTTCATGGATGCACCATGCACCTGATTAGGTGCACAGCGCAACCAATTTCACGATCCTGGAGATCTGAGCGTCTGCCCCGGGCAGGACCGGCCTGCGCCCGGAGCCCCCGACCCCCGGATTCTCATCCGCCGCTGGCCTCCAGGGCCGCCCGTAGGACCGCGTCCCGGCCGGAAAAGTAGTCCGTGGAGCGCTGGGGCACGGGGAGGTCCACCGGGTTGTCGACCCGGTCGGGCTCCTCGGGGGCGAACCGGTGGTAGCGGGTGGAGATCCGCAACAGGACGTCCGGGTGGTGGGGCAGCGGGTGGGACTGCGCGTCGCCGAACTGGTTGGGAGCACCCCCGCTGGGCTCCCCCACCAGGAGGGCGGACGTCTCGCGCTCGAGCACCGTCACCAGGTTGCCCGCGGCGGAGAAGGTCCCGCGCCCGGTCAACACGAACAGGGTCCCCGACTCCTGGAGCCCGGGCTCGTCCCCCAGGGCCTCGACCAGGGGTCCGAAGGTGGTGTTGTTGCCGCCACCATTGAAGCGCAGGTCCAGCACGAGCCGCTCGAGCTCCCGTTCGCGGAAGGCCTGCAGCAGCTCGGCGGCAAACGCCTCGATGGCCGTCCCATCCGAGGCTCGGGCCTGGGTCACGTTGAATTGGGCATAGAGCGCCCCCTCGTCGACCAGGGGCTCGTACCACCAGTCCACCCCGGGTCGGGATGCGAACAGGAACCCCTCGCGTGGCGGCAACCGGAACTGTCCGACCCGCTCCGCGCGACCCGTGAGCTCGACCGGGGTCGGGTCCCCGTCCGGGCGCTCCAGCTCCACCTGCGCCGACCCCGGAGCGGCGGTGATCCCCAGGGCGTGCAGCAGCTCGGTGGACACCAGGAAGACCGGCAGCATATGCAGCAGGCTGGTCGCGTTGTCGTACGTGACGAGGGGCGTCACGCGTTCGACGACCGTCTCGATCGGCGTGCCCCCGATGGCCGTCAGGCGGGAGCCGACGAGGGCGGCGTGCTCCTCGCTCGCCTCGACGACGAACCACCCGTCGGCGAAGCGGTACAGGGCGATGGGCAGGCTGCGGAAGCCCATCGGCCGCACCGCGCAGTGCCCCTCCTTGCCCTGGCGCGAATGCAACGCGAACAGTCGCATCAGCTCCACCACCACCTGGTCGTCGGTCAGGTCGGGGATGCGCTGGTACAGGCCGTCGACCGCGGCCTCGAACTCCTCCTGGGGGATCCCGTGGTAGGGATCGGGATGCAGCTCCTCGAATCGCTCCACCAGGAACAGCAGGTCCTCGCTCCAGGCCGCATCCCGGTCCTGCACGACCGGAAAGGCCGACAGGGACAGGAGGATGCCCGCGATGGCAGACCACTGGGGCACTTTGGTCATCGAAACTCCGGGGGACAGCGTGGGGCACGGGGATTCTAGCAGCCGGCCGCCCCGCGGACGCGGAGAACGCCGGACCCCCCACCCCTGGGAAGACGAAGAAATCGAAAGCCCCCACGACGATTCGGCCCGCGGCGGTATCCCTTCCTGCGATGACCGAGTCCAGGGCCACGATCGAGGAGCTGCTCGACCACGCGGGCTGGCTGCAAGGCATGGCCCGGCGTCTCGTCGGGGAGGCCGGCGCGGACGACGTCGTCCAGGAGGTCTGGCTCCGGGCGACCCGGCGTCCGCCCCGGGGTCTCGAATCCCCGCGGGGCTGGCTGCGATCGGCCCTGCACAGCGCCCACCAGCGCCGGCTCGAGCGGCGCGCTGCCGCCCGCACCCGCGAGCTCCGGGTCGCGCGTCCCGAGGCCCTCCCGTCCGCAGCCGAGCTGGCCGGGCGCGCGGAGGCCCAGCGCTGGCTCGTCGAGGCGGTCCTGGAGCTCGAAGAACCCCTGCGGCACACGCTGCTGTTGCACTTCTTCGAGGGCCTGCCGGCGGCCGAGATCGCGCGCCGGGGCGGAGAGCCCTCCTCCACGGTCCGCAACCGCATCGCGCGGGGACTCGGGAAGCTGCGCGAGCGCCTGGACGCCCGCCCCGGCGGCCGCGACGCGTGGATGTCCAGTTTGCTCCTGTTGGCGGAACCCGGTCGTTCCGCCCTGCCCTCGATCGCCCTGACCGCCGGAGGTCTCGCCGTGTGGAAGCTTCTCGCCAGTGTCGCCTGCGCCGCCGTCCTGCTCTGGGCCGGGGCCCTGTTGCTCGGAGGACCGCCCGCACCGGAGCCCGACTCCGGAGGCGACCCCTCCGGCGGCCCCGGTCAGGTCGCCCTCGAATCGCCCGCCCCCGACGACCCGGGCCTTCCGGCGGAGACGCCCCCGGACGAGGCCAGCCTGCGGGTCCCCACCGCACCGGGGCCCGCGGCGAGCGACCCCGCCGCGGAGAGCGCCGCAGCGGCCCGTACCGGGGTCGCCGGCCGCGTGCTCGACCCCGCCGGGGAGCCCGTCGCCGGCGCCCGGGTGTACGAGGGCACCCTCGCCCAGGTGGCCCTGAGCCTGCGCAATCCGAACAATCCCCGCCGACCCAGCACGCTCACCGATGCGCACGGCCACTACGTGCTGGACCTCGACGCGACCGGCGGTGTGATCCTGTCCGCCTGGGCCGACGACTTCAGCGCCAGCGAGGAACGCGCCCTCGAGTTGGTCGACGGGACGCGCCTGGAGGGGGTCGACCACCGCCTGCGCCGCGGAGCGGCCGTGACCGGGATCGTCTACGGGTTGGACGGCCAGCCCATCCGCGCCCGCAGCGTACAGGTCGCGAGCCCGGACCTCGGGGAGTTCCGGGAGGTGTTCACCGACGACGCGGGCCGCTATGCGCTCCAGGCCCTGAACCCCGGACCCTGGCGTGCGGCCACCTTCCCCTCCGAGCAGGAACTGACCGACGCCGACGAGCCCACCGGACCCGCCGGAGCGATGGCCTTCCTGGCCCAGGCCGAGTTCCACCTGGAGGACGGTGCCACGATCGACGTCCCCCTCGGCCTCGTGGACGCGGACTCCCCGCGCGTGACCGGGCGCCTGCTGCACGACGGCGAGCCCATCGGCGGTCTGATGCAGTGGTACCCGGCCGCGCGGCCGACCGAAAAGAGGGTCGCCCGGGCCGAAGAGGACGGGTCCTTCGAGATCGACCTGCCGGAGGCGGGGACCTGGATCGCCCACGCCAACGCGAGCGGCCTGGTCAGCCGGGGTCACCGCCGCTCCGTCTTCCTGGCGCCCGCCGCGCGGGAAGAGCTGGTGATCGACCTGCGCGGAGCCCGCCTGTCCGGGCGCGCGCTCGACGTGTACGGCAATCCGGTGGAGGGGGTCCGCGTCGAGATCCGCACCGTCGGCGGCGCGCCGCACCAACCCGATCCGACCCTGGGGGGCGATTCGGACTACACGGACGCCGACGGTCGCTACGGGTTCGACCTCCTGCCACCGGGCACCTACATCGCGGTCGCCCACGGCAGCCGGCCCGGCGCCGAAGGGACCCTCACCGGGGCCGTGGCCTCCGAGCCCGCCGTGATCGAGGGAACGCAGGACGCCCGCTTCGAGGACCTGTTGATCCCCGCCGGCAGCGCGCTCCGGGTGCACGTGTTCGACCCGCGCGACCGAGCCGTCGCCGGCGCGAGCCTCTACTTCCACGACGACCGCGGGCGCCCCCTCAATCCCTCGACGACGACGCGGACGAACGGCGACGGCCTGGCCACGTCCCCGGCCCTGCCCACCGGCCCCGTGTGGGTGACGGCAGCCCACAGGACCGGCGTCTCCGTTCCCCGCCAAATCGAGCTGGGAACCGACGCGGACCTGCGGCTGCTGCTCGACCCCCCCCACTGGATCGAAGTCGCCCGGGAAACGGGCCCCGTGGACCCGACCAACACGCACATCGCGATCACCGACGCCCAGGGCCGGCGCTGGGGCGGACTGGTGGACATCAGCCGCCTGTTCGAAGCCAAGCCGGAGCGGGACCATCCCGAACGCCCCCTCTTCGGTCCGCTCCCGGCCGGCCGCTACACCGTCGAGGTCGAGGACGCGACCGGCGTGGTCGCCCGCGCGAGCGTCGAGATCGGTCCGGAGACGCCGGTCGTCTCGACGGCTCTGGTGCGTTGATGTCGCGGCTCAGCGCACCACCCCACACGACTGTTCGGATGTCCACTACCTAAATCGCACACTGTCTTGATTGCGGGAAATCAGGACAGCCATTTCT
Source organism: Hippocampus kuda (assembly GCA_901007745.1). Taxonomy (NCBI): domain Eukaryota; kingdom Metazoa; phylum Chordata; class Actinopteri; order Syngnathiformes; family Syngnathidae; genus Hippocampus; species Hippocampus kuda. The sequence continues at coordinate 23,675 of CAAKHF010000010.1, forward strand.
CTATCGCCATCTACACAAACGAGTGACTTGGTCGCTCGGGGAACCCACACCCGAGCGGAGCCCTCGGTAAAGAACTCCCCAAGGAATACATCTGGGAAGCCGACGCCCTCGTCCACCGAGCTCCTTGCGGCAACTGTGACCTGCCTCATTCCACCTTCCAGTTGAAGGTCCACGTCCACCCAGCGTCCTGGTAGATCATGAACCCGGCCAACCGCGGCTGGGAACTCGAGCCACCCCCGAAACAAGGGCGCCTCCCCTTCTCGGAACTCCCAAACGTGAGCCAACGGATTCGCCCCCACGTCGCCGAGGATCGAGTCCATTCGCCCGGAGGAATCAGCAATACAGTAGTTTGCCCCCAGACTCCGAACTGGAGACCGAACCTGCCCGCGGGAACAAAAGAACAACTTCACCTGCCCTTCAACTGCCGGTCGAACCAACAGGCCCCCGAGGTCCAATCCTGTTGGGGGATGAACCAACAGTTCAGGCACATCCACATTGTACGAAGCATCCGACTCGGCCGTTGCCGCCATGCCTTGACCACGAAAAGTCCAGGTCACTTCCGCTAGCGAGGATTCCGGGGACCCAAGGATTTCAAACTCACCGGAGCTGGAAACGTTCGCGTTGTTGAAGATCTGTCCGTGAATCACAAAGCGGCTGAGGAGGTCTCGCTCCGGGAAGTCGGACCAGCCTACGACAGTACCACGCATTCTGCCGATCCTTGGAACAAGTGCATCGAGCTCAGCAGTATCGGATCCTGTCAGCACCAGCCCACGCGCCAAGGGCCACCTCATGTCTTCCCAAACCCAGTCCAGATCGTAGGTTCCAGCAGGCAGGGCTTCGACCTGAACGGAATTCTCTGCCCACACTTCGGTCTTGGCGCGGATCAGCACAGGCTCATCATGCCTCAAAGAAATCACATCAACCGCAGGCCGCTGCCCGACCGGAGGAGACCGATCGACTCGGATATCGATTCGCGATCCGTTCGGCTTGCCTGAATCGACGGGGACCGCGAGGAGCTTGGGCTGGAGCTCCACCAAGTCTTCAACTGAGGATTTGGCAAGGAACTCCCGCCCGACCAAGGCGACCTCCCGGGCGTCGCTGAGCGAAGACCGCTCGATACAAACAAAATTGCCCACGACGACCTGAATATCGGCCGGCTGGCCGTCCAAAAAGACCCGCGGATCCTCAGCCGCCAAGGGGATACCCCCTACGTCAGCAACGCACAAGCCGACGAAATGGTCAGCGATGTCAAGCGTAATACCAGGCTGAGAGCATGGACTGAGAATCACTGTCGTGGACTGAGCGAGGACCTGGAGGCTCAGCCCATTCACAAAGAACTCCACAGTCGAAGCCTCTGAGGGTGCAAACTCATACGAGAACTCCCCTGAATCGGAAACGACTGTGCTTTGGATCGCCAAGACTCGACGTGAATCTTCCGGGCCACTCCTGAATGTCGCGTCAAGGCGGACAGGCCCTCGACCCTCCAAGTGAGCGCCCCAAGCAAAGCTCCCTTCGAGCGCGCACCCAGGGGGGAACGCCAACTGCACAACTCGATACTCCCCTTCCCTCAGAGTGACGTCAATGCTCTCGCTCCTTCCGACCTGACCGACAACTGCATGCACGCGGAGAGGCACATGGGCTGGGACAGAGAGATGGACACCTGAATCGGCGAACTCCTCACCGACCTCGACCGCGGTCGAACTGACGGGTGAGTAGCCGCCAAACCGGGTTCTCTCTGATAGATCGAGGACGAGAATGGAAGCAGCCATCCCTGATGTGGATGCGCTTGACGCCAGATGCACCCTGAGCATGGCGCTGCTAGGGGTGAGGACGATATCACCAAAGTCACGCGCCTCGACATCGTGCAGGCCCCCGACTTCCACCGACTCGAAGCCAGAAGCCGAGAAGATGGCACTCCCTGGAGGTGTCGCGAACAGGCAGTCGAACACTCCCGCATCATCCGTTGCAGCGACCACCCCACTCTCTCCACCAGACAACGAGAGAATAGAGAACCTCAACCCCTGCAATGGAGTGCCGTCATCGAGAACGAGCCGTCCACGATACGACCGATCGATCGGCTGTCGATCGGCACCTTCGCCTCCGACGCCGGGGGACTGCTGAGCGCCCCCATCGGAAACCGCGATGCTGCTGCCGGCTTGCCGAGGTTGCTTCGAGGGCCCCGAGAGCCAAATCAACAAGCAGGCAAGAACGAGTACTGCCACACCCCCTCCCAAGCCGCCGCGCAGGCCAGAATTCCGTTTCTCCTTTCGACCCACAGCCGCTCTCCTTGTGCTCTCTGGCTCGCAATCCGTGCCGCCGAGTGATAGTGGGAGGCGAGGGATGGCGCCAGCTGACGCCCTCCCTCGTGATCACCTAGACCTAGTGATATCCCCTCCAGGTCTCGATCGTGCCTCCCAGAGTACTGTTGTGCTCATGCCAAGCCCACATTGGAGAAGTTCGCACTTGAGCTTGACCGGATTTGGTGGACGCCACGGGGGCGGTATCCCGGATGCGGGAGGGGCCCTCCGGCGGGCTTGGTTCCTCCGACCCCTTGAGGTAGCCTCCCCGCGACCCTTTGGTGAACCCACGAGGAACTATGCTCAACGAAAAACAAGTCGCGCTGTGCACGGAAAGTCGCTGGGACTTCTCGGACCTGAAGGCCCTGATCTTCAACTGTACCCTGAAGCGGACGCCGACGCCTTCCCACACCGACGGCCTGATTGACGTCTCGCGCGAAATCTTCGAGCGCAACGGCGTCGGGGTCGAGGTCATCCGGCCAGTCGACCACGTCCTCGCCCCCGGCGTGCAGCCGGACATGACCGCGGAGGGCTTCGAGCGCGATGACTGGCCCGCGCTCTACGCCAAGGTCCTGGCCGCTGACATCGTCGTGATCACCACGCCGATCTGGCTCGGCGAGCGGTCCTCGACCTGCACCCAGCTCATCGAACGTCTCTACTCCAACAGCGGCGACGTGAACGACAAGGGCCAGTGGATCTACTACGGCAAGGTCGGCGGCGTGCTCAGCACGGGCAACGAGGACGGCGGCAAGCACGTGGCGATGAGCATCCTGTACGCCCTCTCCCACCTCGGTTTCACCGTCCCCCCCCAGGCGGACGCCTACTGGGTCGGCCCGGCCGGCCCGGGTCCCAGCTACATGGACGAAGGCTCCGGCGGCCCCGAGAACGAGTTCACCCAACGCAACACCACGTTCCTGACCTGGAACCTGATGCACTTCGCCCGCCTCCTCAAAAACGCCGGCGGCGTCCCCGCCCACGGCAACCAACGCTCCGCCTGGGTCGCCGGCTGCCACCCCCAAAACCCCAACCCCGAACACCGCTGATTCAACGGGGTCGCCCGATCCGGCGCCCCCGGTCCTCGACCCCTCAGTCCGTGTCCGGCCAGCGCGCAAGGCGGAGGCCGTTGCCGAAGTGGCGGCTGTCGGGGGCCATGCCGTAGCGGTAGGGCAGGCCGGAGCCGCGGGGGGCGTTGCCGAAGCCGCCTCCGCGCAGGGTGCGCTTGTCGCCGGATGCGTGGAGAGGGTCCGTGACCCGGGCGGGCAGGGAGGCGTAGAGGTCGTCGTCGAACGCGTCGGCGACGTATTCCCAGACGTTGCCGAACAGGTCGTGGAAGCCCCAGGGGTTGGGGGGATAGGAGCCCACGGGGGCGGTCGCGATCCAACCGTCCTCCCAAGGAAAGGCCTCCCAGTCCATGGCCGGGACCCGGCGCTTCGCCGCCGCGTCGAACCCGTTTCCCCACCCCTCGCCCTGCGCGATGTCGTCACCCCAAGGGTAACGGGTCGTCACGCCGGCCCGTGCGGCGTACTCCCACTCGGCTTCGGTGGGCAACCGCGCTCCCAGGCTGGCGGCGAAGGCGGTGGCTTCCTCCCAACTGATCTGGACCGCCGGGTGGTTCTCTCCGTTCAGAGAGACGCTCGGGTCCCGGGGGAAGGGGCCGCTGTCGTGGTCCGGATCGAAACGCCGTAGCTCCGCGTTGGTGACCTCGTAGCGGCCCAGATAGAACGGGCGCGTGAGCTCGACGGCGTGCTGGGGGCGCTCGTTCGCCCGGTCGTAGGGGTCGTCGGCCGCTGCGCCGCGCCGGTAGGAACCCGGCAGGACCAGCAGGAACTCCATCCCGTTGGCCTTGTCCTGAGCACGCCAGGGCAGGCCCGTGCGGAGCATGCGTCGGCGGAGCGCCGGGTCGCGGATCACGTCGGGATCCGGCTCGCGCTCCAGGACCCGGGCCCAGGCCGGCGTGCGCGTCACCGGCGCCCACCCCTCCAGGCGACCGACGTGCAGGGCCGCCTCGCGATCCCCGGGTTCGAGCTCCAGGACCCGCTGGTACAGGGTCAAGGCGGCAGCGGACTCGCCAAGAAGCAGGCGTGCGTGGGCCAGGGCCCGGGTCACGTCCGGGTCCCCGGGATGGGCCGCCGCGACACGCTGGAGCAGGGACAGGGCCCCGAGCTGCTCGCCGCGCCGCTGCAACCGCTCCGCCAGGTCGAGGATCGCCGCGCCCTTGTCGACGTAGATCCCCTCGATGGAATCGAGGGTGCGTAGGAACTCCTCGAATCCGAGGGCGAACAGGATCTGCACCTGGTCCGGCTCGAGTTCCAGGCTGCCGCGCAGCTCGGCCCGCCCGGCTTCGGCCTCCCCCGCCGCCACCAGGACCTGTCCCAGGGCCGTGCGCGTGCGCCAGGAGTCGGGGTAGGTGTGGACCCCGATCCGGGCGACCTGCTCGGCCGCGCCGAGCCGTCCCGCTCCGATGAGCTGGAGCGCCTGGACCGCGGCAGCGCGCTCGCTCAGGAGCTGCGCGTCCGGCCGCTGGGCACGCGCCTCCTCGAAGGCCGCCACACCGGCCGCGATCCCCTCCCGTCGGATCAGACCGGTCAGCTCCCCCGCGGGTTGGGCCGTCAACGTGCGCAGGCCGCCGCCGTCCGCATCCATCAGGACCAGCTCCGCGTAGCCGCCGCGGCGACTCATGAACCCGATCGTCCGGCCGTCGGGCGCATAGTGCCCGCGATCGTCAGGCCCCAGGGACCAGGTCAGCCGGCGGACCGAGCCGGTCTCCAGGTCCCGCTCGTACAGGTCGTAGTTGAACCAGCGGTGGTAGGGACTGTCCTCCGAGCCCTGGCTGAACAGCATCCGTTCACCGTCGGGCGAAATCTCTGCCGAATAGCTGTCGGTGACGGTGTTGTCGGTCAGCCGCTCGAATCCCGAACCGTCGGCCCGGGCGGCAAAGAGGTCGTTCCAACCATCCTCGTCGATGGAGTACAGCAGGATGCTCCGATCGTCCGGGGTCCAGCTCAGGTTGTTCAGGCCGAAGGGGGAATCGAACACCAGGGTCTCCGCATCGGTGACGAGGTCCAGGACCAGCGCGAACCTGCGCCGACCGCCACCGTCCGCGGGGCGCACGAAGGCGATCCGCGCGCCGCCGTGGGAAAACACGGGGTATTCCGAGGGCGCCCCGGTCGTGGTCAGGGCGCGCACCTCGCCGCTCTCGAGATCGAGCACGTGGATCCCGGGCTTTCCCCCCACCCGGCGCGTGAAGGCAATCGATCCCCCGTCCGGTGACCAGGACCACTCGGCGGAGGAGTCCTCGTAGTAGACGCCCGACCGAGGCCCAGCTTCTGTGCAGGGAGGCTGCTGGAGCGACTGGCCGGGGACCGCAAGGCCGACGAGAATCGAGAGAGAGACCGAGATCAGGAGGCTGGACGACATGGGCTTGCTCGAATGGACCAAAAAGCCCCCCGGCATGGAAACCGGGGGGCTCCGGGCCGCGGCGTCTCCGCGGCCGAGGACTTCACAGGACCTTCAATGCTCGTGTGAGGGACCCGCGTCGTCCGGTGCCGCGACCACCCGCAAGAGCTCCATCCCGCAGCTCTCGTTCGGGCAGTGCCCGGGTTCCTCGAAGCGCTCCGAGTCGCAGGGCAACCCACAGGGCGGACAGGCGTAGGGTCCGTCCCCAGCGCCGTCCCGCAGGCGAGCGACGCGGCTGGACGAAGCTTCCCAGACGCTGGTCGCGACCCGTTCGGGCAGCTCCTGGGTCTCGAGTTGTTCCAGGGCGCGGGTGGACCACTTCAGGGCCTCTTCCCGGGCCCCGAGCAGCTCGTGGACCTCCGCCAGGCTGTCGGACGCGTTGGCCGAGTCCGGGAAGGCGGCCACCACCAGCTCGAAGAGGCTCCGGGCGTCGGCGTGCCGTCCGGCGGTCAGCAGCGTGTAGCCCAGGCGGTTGAGCTCCCCTTCCCCGGGCATGTCCACGCCCAGCTCCTGGGCCGCGCGCAGCTTCGCCAGGGCCTTCTCGGGTCCCACCTCGCTGACGAGCCGGGCCAGCTTCTGGCGGGGGCTGTCGGCGACGCGCTCTCCGGGTTGGGCGTGCAGGGCCTTCAGCTCCTCGGGGCGCCAGTCGTACTCCATGTACGTCGCGGTCCGCCGCGCGGCCTCCTCTCCGTGCAGGCGCGAGACCACGTGCAGGGCACCGTCGATCCCGGCCGAGACCCCGGCCGAGGTCAGGATCCGTCCCTGGTCGACGAAGCGCCGATTGGTCAGCACGGTGGCCGTGGGCGCCATCAGCTGGAGCGCCTCCAGGGACCCGTGGTGCGTCGTGACCTCGAGGCCGTCCAGCAGCCCGGCCACGGCCAAGACCCCGGCGCCGTTGCAGACCGACATCACCAGCTCGCTGTTCTCGGAGCAGCGCTGCACGAATTCGCGCAGGGACGCGCTCCGCAGGGGCACGCCGCCCCCGGGGACGACCACGATGTCGGGCGGCGGGCAGGTGGCGTAGGTGTGGGCCGGGGTCACGCGCACAAACCCCTGGCTGACGATCGGCTTGAGGCGGTCGGACACCGTGTACACGTTGAAGGCCCGTTTCCCGTCGACGCGGACGGCGC